>JAMLFY010000003.1:27918509-27949018 GCA_030441495.1 Dalbergia oliveri
ATGTGAATGCACACTAATTGTTTCACTTTCTGATTCATGAACCTCTAATGGGAGTGAATATTTAATTGTAAATTAAGCATGCTATTGAGACAAGAAAGAGAAGTATGTAATGCAATATGTGAAAGAGTGCAGAAATAGTTGGTATATATGCTCGTTGCATACTTGAGCATACGGGAAAAGACAGAAACAAGGCTTAGAGGGGATAAGAGAAGGCAAAAAGAAGGACTTCCCTAGAAAGTTTATAAGTCGGTAGACGTATCGGCTAGGCATAGAACTGTGTGTGATCCGAAAATGGAAAAAATGAAGTCCGATGATCACGAATAGGAATGAGCTCATGTCCCAGTCTATTGTCCTCTATGAAATTGTTACATATGAAGTGGCCCTATGTGAAACTAAGCCTTCCCTATGTTTATAAATTGAGAAAGATATGTGGAACTGAGCTTATGGTTGTACATGATTTATCGCTGTGGTGCTATTTTAATTTCCCACGATCTAGAGGTTTTAGTATTGATACCTATGATTAATATATGAATGTTTTACATGTATGGATTCATTACTTGTACTATGTTTAGCATCTGGGAAACTACCTGATCTAGAATTTTATATTCTCACCCCTCCAGTGTGTATTATATTGTTCAGATTCGACAGATGCCGTCCCTAGTGTTCTTCTTTGACTCGCCACGGGTGTGGCAATTCCCAACCTTGGACTCTTTGTACACGTTGGGTACTCTGCTTCCATATATATATGTTCTTTGGCCGATCCTTTAGTACTTCCATTTTCGCCGCCGACTTTGACCCCACTTTCCCTTATGATGGTGTGCCTCTCCACATGGCACATCCGGACGTGTTCGAGATTCCTCTTGCCCCACCTGCTCACCCGCGAGATGCACCGTGTCTTCATCCTCCCGATTCGGATCCCTCCGAGGGCCGAGATGCTCCGTGGAGGTGAGGCCATTGCACCTATGGCCAATGGTTTGTAGGAGGAGATGAGATCATCAGTGGCACACATGTATAGAGTAGTAGCGTAGTGTTAGGACTTTACCAACCTGGATGATTGATGTACTTTTGGTTTCCTTTGTCTCGTTATATATATGTATATGCTATTTTGTAAGCTAAGTATTTGAGCAGGTTATAATCAGGAGGGATTAGCCTCGTTCTGACAAAGTTTACTAATTCGGGGGTTGTTTTGTTGGTTTTTGTTCTTATGATGTATATACATGATGACATGATGTCCCTATATGTAAATCTTGGTGTAGATGCATATGTATTACGACTCTCTTATCACTGTACTTTTCGACTAGTATATGAAATGCCAGTAATATCTACTAATTACTATATCCATACTCGAGTAAATGTGGTAATTAGGAGGGTGTTACAGAGCCGCTCCTTGTTCGTGCCTTCTCGCACTTGCGATCACTCCCTACCTCCTCCCTATTACATGGTATATGCATACTCAACTTACTTCAGAATTGTTGGCCAAGGATGATTTACTCAATGTTAAAATACTATGATATATTTGCTTTAAGTGGTTGATTATTAAAAGCTACCTTCTTCTGTAAGGGACTGATTTTAGAACTTTAAATGAATCTTTAGTTTATATTGTATGATCACATTTTCTTGATAAACAGAGTGTGGCTGGGGCAATGACGATGACATAGATTTCGTATATGTTCGGGGATGCCCTACGTTAGAATTATTGGAATTCTCACTCCTATGTTTTTGTGTTTCCGTGTTGCCACCAGGTTAAGCCAGGGTACCACTTACGCCTTACGTAAAAGGACTCGGAATGGAAATAGTGTAGCAGCGAATGTTTATACTATGGATTTAGTGGAATGGATATGTATGTAACTACATTAGAAAAGTGATATGTACTAAAGCTCATAGAGGAGCTTTCTCTTGTACTTAGTTGTGTATTTAATAAAGGTTGTACTTTCTTTGTTATATATATATTTCAATAAAATTTCGCTTAGTTATTACACACATAAATCGAGCTTTCTATAGATATTAAGAGCTCTGAACTAATAAGTAACAACTCTCGAAGTATGACGTCATGACTTAAGGATGGGGCTGTACTTGGGAGGATGTTACACATATCAATTACTTGATTATAAGCTCAGTGGATTCAGAATGTTATTATATCAGGTTGTAGGATTAGGTAAACCTACAAGCGAAAACTACGAGAATGTAGCACGAGGAGTTATACAGCTAGAAATATATTTAGAATGAGAAGTATATCAGGAACCCTATGAGCTCTATTCTTGAGCTCAAGCTCTAATAAAGATTGTACCCAAGAGAATGAAACAAACCGAATGATTATTCTGAACAAACCAAAATATCGAAGGAATTATCTCACGAAATTATGACCTTTATATTCTCAAAGCACAAGTGTATCTCCATAATACTATATTTAATAAGTAAAGTGAATAAGCAAGCTTGATATTTCAAAAGAAATCGAAGACACTTTAATTATTTTAATGTTATGTCAATATCACTGTAGTAGACTAGTATTTTTCCTAAATTGGAATCTGATTATCATTCCTTATTATCCTATTTTTATAGATTGCTACGTTGATGATTACGTTGTGGAAATTCTCAACTTGGTATGAGCCAGGTTTTTGAAGAACGATGATAGAGAATTTAGTCAGTTCTTTTATTTATTTTTTGGTGAATGTTGAGCAGTACCCTACCTAGATGTAGGGTTCTGACATGAACAGTGTAAAGCTACCGTCCGAGTTTTATAAAGCTGCCTTTTTGTCGGATAGTACAATTATGTGTTTTTGATAAATTTTATGTTCAAATTTAACATCTCTAGAGAAAGCGTTTTATGTTGTTCAAAAGCATGCTCATATGTAATATATATATATATATATATATATATATATATATATATATATATATATACTCGCTCAAAGGTCAAGTAACGAAAACAAGTAACTCTGTCATTATAAGGTTATGGCTTAAGCATAGCCTTATGGTGTGAAGGGTGTTACAAAAGGCCTCTTGACACTTGTCATCCCATTTGCCTGTGATTTTTCCTCAATAGCTTGAATGTTGGCTTGCAAGTGTGAAGTTAAATTGAGATGAATCTTGCTATGTAATTCAATTGGCCAAAGAAACCTCGAACCTCCCTTCTCCTTGCACTAGCATGTTTTGGATGGTTTTTGATTTTGTCTAGGGTCAACCTCAATGCCCTTCTTGCTAACGATGGACCCCAACAACTTTCCCATGAATGCTCCAAAGGTGCATTTTGCTAATTCAGCGAAGCTTGTAAATCCTCAACCTCTCAAAATAGTTTTCTAAGCACGTCACATGACTTTCTCCCTCTGTGACTTTGCTACTATATCATCAACATACACCTCATCTCTTTGTAGATCATATCATGGAAAAGGGTTACCATTACTCTGCTCAATACGTCGCTCCAGGATTAGCCCGAACGACATTACTTTATAGCAAAATACTCCCCACTTAATGACAACGAGATTTTCTCCTTATTTTTCTCATTAAGATCTATTATAGCCAAAATAATCGTCCATGAAGAGAATCGGTGACCTTTAGCCGTGTTATCAACTAGAACATCTATATAAGGGAGAGGAAAAATGTCCTTTGAGCCATCAAATCTCGATAATCCACACACAATCTAACCTTTCCATCTTTCTTTGGCACAGGCACTATATTGGCTATCCACTTTGGGTAATGGAACCTCCAAGAAGCCCGCATCAAGTTGCTTTTTGACTTCATCCTTGATTTTGAGTGACATTTCTAGGCTCATCCTCCATAACTTCTATTGCTTAGGTTCCACTCTTTCAATCAATGGGATTTTATGCGTGACTATCTCGGGTCCAAGCCGTGGCATATCTTTGAAGAACTAGGAAAATATCCAAGAATTCATGGAACAATGCAACCATCTCTTCCTTTTCTAGGTTGTCAATTATTTTCACTTCTTTTTTGTCCCTATCAGTTCCTAGATTAGAGTTCGACGACTTCATCATGTGGATTTATCCCCTTTTCCATTGAATTTATGATTTTGGAAAATTGTTGGCACAACTCAAAATCTTCATGTTGTTCATTTTCATTCAAATCCGTTGTAACACAATAAATAGTTAATGGGTTTTCATAATCATTTGCACAAGATGGAGATTCGTAGGAGAGGAATCCTAATTGAGATGAGAACCAAAATAAATAAAAGAAAAAGATAAACAAGGAAGAAAAAGACTTTAACAAGAGAATAAAAAGAGAAAATATGCATAATTATTTTATTATTCAATTGAAATACAAACAGAGATGACTAAAGCATCCATTACTCAAGAAAAAATAAATCATCAGGTGGGATTCAATTATTCATTAGCTCAGGCTAGGGTATTGCCGAGGTGCTTCCTCGTCTTCTTCAAGAGCGCCATAGCTCAGCGTTTCTATCATCACCACTGCTGCGGGTAGAAAATATATCCCTATATGTGGGATCTTCTTCTTGGACGATTCAAAACACTGCTGCTACTGTACCTTCATACTTGAAGGCCAAATTTTCCAGGATTATCAGGAAGCGAGTCATGTCTGACCCGGAGTCCTACTCCCCAGGATTATCAGTTGCCTTATAAGGGTGTGGATACCTCCTCCTTGCGTGATCCGTGTTTCCCCTTGCCGGGAAAGAACAAAACCTAGAGGGGGGAGGAGTCTGAAGTAGGCCCTGAACCCCAAAGAGGACAATATCATGTAATGTCGGGGTGTTGGCCGTCACAGATGGACGAGAGTCTGGGGTTCGGTGTGCGAACGAGGACGCTGGGCCCTAAGAGGGTGGATTGTGGAACCTATCGATGGGAGTGTGAACGAAGCATGCCTTATAGCTGGGCGCGCATACCTCCTTGCATGACGTGTTTTCCCCTCGCCAGGGGAAGACAAAACCTGAAAGGGAGTTCAAAGGAACCTGCGACCCAAAGAGGACAATATCATGTAATACCGGGGTGCTGGGCGTTACAACAGCGAGAGTCTTTGTCATGCTCGACGAAAATTCTCAGAGTTTCCTTAGGATGTTAGCTTCAACATATAATTTTTATAGCGATAAAAAGATCTAAAAATACATCAGAAAATTCGTGATTCATAACCTCCAGGACAAATCCAAGAATTCCAGCACATGATTCAAAACTCGTTTTGCCAAAATGGGTTTTGAATATCATCCAAACACTCCACCAAAATTCATACATCAATATCCATATGTCATCAACCAATACAACTATAAATATTCATCCAAATCAGTAAGCAAAATCAGAAAAAAAAAAACAAATTTGAAGTAAAAGAGGTTTAAAATGCCCTTCTTTGGTGGCTTTAAGGATCTTGGCTTCAAGGAGGTTCCAAGAGTGATCTTGCTCACTTCAAGGCCACCAAACCAACATTAAACCCTTCCCTAAACAGTAGATGGTGAGCTCTCAAAGTAGAAAAGGTTGATGGATTCAAATTCTAATCAGTTTAGTTTGGTAGATATTGAGGGTCTGAACAATTAGTAAAGGAACTTTGTAGCTCTAACAGCGTCTAGGCTAGTGTTTTTGGGCTTTGAATGAAAGTTTGAGCTCTTGGCAATGGAGGTGCTGGTTCTCTTTGTGTTTGACCGAGAATGAAGGATGGAAAATGACAAATTTGGTGGCTTTAAATGATTATATGTTAGGTTAATCTTTATCTAATATAAAATCCAAACTTTTCCTACAAGAAAGCAAGATAAATGGCTAGGATTTGATCTTGTAATCCTAGCTTACACTTGGCTCTAAAGGATAGACATTATCCATTTGCAAAGATTAAACTATTTTTCAATGTTAGAAATCGCACACGAAACTTTATCTAACATTTTTCTGTAATATCATACCCGGGTAATTATATTGGCCAAAAATTAAATTCAAGTATAAAATTCTCTTTTCTAACTATTTCTAACATTAACCTTCTCTTTTTTTAGTCCCTATTTCCTGAATCTCTGATCTAGGGTTTTGTCTCAACGAGCCCATGAGCCCGCAAAGTTACTATTCACCCCTTTAAATTTTTTTTTGGAGATGTCCATTGGGCCATCCTCATCATTGCTAAACTATTAGAGTTTTGAAATTATGACTAATAAAGCTCAAATTAATTTTTAAATGATTTTTAGGGTGTTAAAATCCCCCATCAATCAATACCTTCGCAACGTTACAACCTTGACACTTTAGGGTGATGCTGAAGCGCTTCGGCATCTGCTATTGGAGATACCTCATTTCAGTGAAGGTGATGACATTGGACATTATGATCGCATTCACGATCCCTTCAACCCTATCAGGGGTTATATCCTTGGATACATATGACTTATCCAACACTTTCTTAATTGTGCTACGGTGGCCTTTGAAGACAAATTAGGGAGTATAGTGAAATCTTTGTCCTTGTTTTCTTCAACCGTTCCACTACATCATACTCACTTTGTTTCATTATTTTCAGAAATTCTTCTTCATCTTCTTGGCTCTTCTCTCTACTCTCATTTACAAGCATAATTTAGGGGTTCTTCAGAATTTTAGGAGTATAACACTTGCCACTCTAAGTAATTCCACCAATACCTGTAACATTTGTTATAGAACTAGATGAAAGAGTTTCATTGCCAGGTTCTCAATCACTTCTAGCTTATCAGATTCGATGTGAGTGGCAAGATAAGAAGGCAAATTAGACACCTTGAAAACAAGGTATCCGGCCTTTGACTGGGGGATGCCTTCCATACATCCACAACTGGCCTCTACACTCGTTTCATATCTCCATGGGACCACATGATCACTTTCATAAGGAAATGGTTTAGGCACCTTAAAAACAAGTGTGGGCTCCTGCTTATAGACTTTAAAACGGGGGCGCATGATGAATCATATTGACACTTTGTTTGATACCCTTCGGCATATCGAGCACCCTAGTTTGATCATTTTCTCAAATGAGCTTCAGCTTCAACACTTTCTATGTGGTGCTTTCCTTCTCCTCCAAAGCACTCATAGAATAGGTCATCTTATCTCTTATACTGTCCCTTTTCCTTTCATTCCTTCAACATTGATCTCATAGCCTGCCCTTCTTAATGCTCCTAAGATCCCTTTCATTGGGAGCTTGACACTTTCAACTCCCTAACTTGCATACTCCTCACCACAAATAGAATTCACTTATCCTCCACGTGATTAGGGAAAGGGTTGTTCCTTACATGCAATATTGATTCCTCCTCCAGCTTAATGGCACCCTGATCGATCAAACACCAAACAGCATTTCTGAACCCATAACAATCTTCAACCGAGTATCCTGAAAAGTGGAATGGTAATACCAAGTTTGGTTGAATTGTACCACCAAGGATATGGTGGTACAAAAGTTTTCCCAGGACATGGGACTAGTAGGTTGTCTCCACATAAGCGCCTAAATAGCTCAGAATTGCTCATGTGGAAATCAGGCAAAGGACGATTATTCATGGGTGGTTTTGGGGTACATTAGTTGGGAGGTAATTGAGAATGTGTTGTAGGAGGATAGGCCATTTGGTGATTTGGGTTGGTCTAGTAGGAAGTAGGTGTGGTAGGTGTATATGGTCTAGAGGTAAGAAACATTGTTGACTTGGTATTGTTGAGGTTGAGTAGAGGTAACAAGTAAGATGAAGGCTGATATGGTAAAATATGTCTAGGTTGAAAAGTTGGTTGCTAGGTTGGTGGTTGTTGTAGTTGTATGAAGTTGATAGTTCCGTCTTTTTTCTTATAGGGTTGTCCTCTTGGCCTGAAGCTTTGCTTGTTTTCTAACAATTTGCTCATCCGTCTTGAATATTAGCTTTAATCATTTCCCTTTCTTTAGATCGACAAACTCTCTAATTCTAGCCCTAGCATGTTCTTGAAGAAAGGACCCTCTAATATGAAAAAGAAGAGCACCGCTCCAGGAATGGAGGGAATTCTGCTATGAGAGCTCTCCATCTTTGACCATACTCCTTGAATGATTCATCATTTTTCTTTTCATCCCTTGAGTTGGTCTTGTAGGCACAACATTCATATTAAACTTGTACTGATTGGTAAAAGCCAGCCAAGTCCTCCCAACACTTGATTCGAGCTATATCCATTTGCATATACCATTCCAAGCAGCCCCTTCTAAGCTTTTAGGGAAGAAACTAATTAGGAAGTTTTCATCCAAGACCACATACCCATCTTGGTACAATACATTTTTAGATGCATGATGGATTAACCCATTAAATTTGACAAGTTTTGGCATTTTAAAATCTTTGGAATAGTGACATTAGGAGCAAGGCATAACTCCTTAATTTCATAGGACCAAATGGACTTGTTAATGCCCAAATTGCTCTTGTATCTTCTTTAGCTCTTTTCTTAACTTCATTCGTTCCAACTCCCTTGTAGTTTCATCAGCAACCATTATCATTTTGCTTGTATGAGATAGATCCCTCATCATTATCATATCCCGTCCCTCATGGTCAACATTTTCAACATTTTCTTTGGCCATATTCAGTGTCAACAATGAATTTCTTGAGTTCCAATTCAAACATGGACCATAGCCTTGAGGTCGTCAAATTGACTTAGATTCCTTCCTTAGGTATCACTATCTATAGCCATAGTCTTTCTTGCCTTTACTCTTCTCCTTCTTCTTCTTAGCTTTCTCCGTCTCAATTTGGGTTGTAGTTCGTATGGCTCTAGCCATCGCACTAATATTTGACAAAACTTTCTTTGAAGGAGCAATGTTTGACGACCTTTAGCCACAAAAAGCAAAAAAAGTAAGTAAAAAATAAAGCTTAAAAATCCTTTGATGGCGAGGAATAACATCTATATTCAAACTGATTCATATCCTATTCATAGGACGTATTGTCCATAAGAGGATATGTGATAGACAAAGTATAGGGGACTATCATTCCACAATATACTTTTTAGGAACACACTAGCAATGTAAAACTTGGTATTCTTTCTTACATTCCGACAGAAGGAATAATTTCCTATAAGGCATAAATGTAATTGACAATATATCCAAGGGAGATTTTGCTCCATGATGGATATAGTCTTGCACGTCATTCAAAGAGAAGTAGAGAAAATAAAAAAATGAACTTGTTTCATTTATTCAAAAAGTGCAATTACATCATAGTTGAGTCAAGAATGAATATTCTCTTTCTTTTAAAACCTCTAGCAAGACCCTTACTTATGTCCATGAAGTCACCCATTTCACCAGGCAATTGAAGCTTGAGATTCTTTTGAACTTCTTTCTCTGCCCTTTAAAAATAGTAGATGAACTTCAAAATATGATGGTCTAATTTCTCAGTTAATCTATGTCTTTCCTTCCACTTTTCAGCCTTCGTTGCCCAGTTACTAGCTTGTTTTTTCAGAATCTACCAGCACTTTCAGTATGGAGAAGTTGGTTCAGCATTGCATGAAACGGCCTAATCTTGGTCGCATTCCTCCTTAACCTGGCTAATGCATTTAGCTTCTCTACCTCTAGCTCTAACTCGTTCTTTTTGCTATTGCATTTCAGCTTCCAACTCTTCTTTCATTTGTTCTTGTTGGTCAATCCTCATTTTAATTCTTCGTTTGCCTCAATCTATTGGTTGATGTGCTTCACAAGTCTATTTTTCTCTTTAGTCATCGTGCGGACCTCATTTTCAAGGTTCTAAACCTCTTTCTTTCCTTTTCTTGTCCTCGAATATCAGGAGCTTATCCTTCAGTTGCTCAACCAGCTTTTCTTTCTTCTCACATTGACTTCTAGTAATGATAACTTCCAACTCGCTCACCTGTTTTGTCATTCTAGGAACTTCATTTGTGCTTTCATGACCTCCATCTATTTAGAACGTCTGGATCATTCCTCTTTCATTAGGAAAGCTAGGCACACCTTGAGGTACTTTTCTTGCTTCCTTCCATGTAACATACTCACGGGTACTGATCACGAGTGGTTTTCCTAACTCATCTCTCCCTACCATGTGAACATCTCTCCATGCCTTTTTAACTTCTCATGATAACATCTTAGTGTGCTCACCTTCCTTGTACCAAGAAGTAGAGTCCTCTAAGTTACTCTTCCCATGGTTTCTTTTGTGTCCAACAAACTTGTCTAAGTGCTATTGTTAGTGTATAGGATATGCAAGCCCTTGGACCTATCAATGGTACATTATGAAATTTTCCACATCTAAGAATGATGTCACCTCTTTCATGTTCATACCATGGACAAACCCACTTGAATGATTATCCCTTTATGGTGTCAAATTCAGCCCTCCATTCATGGTCTTCTTTTGACTTTGTTGGAATACGATGAAAGCTTCTTAGTGGGTCTAAAACATTTCTAATGTGATTCCCTGCATACATGTGTGTGATGATCCACACGTATAAGAAGTGCAGGCAACATTGAAGCTTCCCTTTTTGTTTCTATTGGCATAAATTTAAAGTCAAATGTTTCAGCCAACACAACAGGAATTGGATTCCTTTGCTGATTTTCCATAGCAAAGAAACATCCATTAGCTTGGTTATATGTCTAGCAAAGGAATAATACTAGCCCATAAATAGTAAATGCCAGGATTCTTGCAAAAGTAGTCCATTCTTTTCGATGCCCCAACTCCTTCAAACGTTCTTTTATGAACGCTTCATCACCCTTTCTGAATCTACATGTCCTGGTAGCTTCACTTGGGCCACTTGGTACCCTAGTAATTCCCTAAATTGCTCTATTATCTTTGCATTTGAAGTATGTTGTCCAAGATGAAAATAAATAAGTGTTTTTCTCAATGATAGTTTCAACATGCTTGCATACTTTTCAATAGGTAGGCGATATCAATGTTTGGTAGCTCAAAACATCTCAAGGCTGGGTTCCAACACTGAGCTATAAGTTTGAGAGCAAAGTTTACATCTAGATAAGTAACAGTACCAGAATGGACCCATATTTATTCAAGAAAGCTCTTTTGTTTTTGTAACACCCTAATATTTAACCCCAATATGCTTAGGACGTATTAAGGTTAATTATTAGTTATTACTTCCCTTTAAACTCTTTTGTAAAATTACTTAGTGGAAAATATGAGTAAATTTTTTTTTTTTGAAATACGTAAAACAAAATGCGAGCCATCACGTGCAACGTAAGCGAAATGTAAAACGGAGAAGGAAATAAATCATGCAATATAAAAGCAAATAAGAACACCTTAACCATAGAAGCAAACGTCATAATATTAAATATCATAGTTTAGTACATCAACTAGAACATAAAAAAAAAACATAAAGTCATACCCATACAAGTGGAAGAGTTACATGAAACATAAAATAACCAAAAACATAAACAACAAATACAAGGGAAAATCCCAAAAGATACTACCAAGCTGAAAGGGCTACCCTCGCCTCCTTAAAGCCTACGGATGACACTACTCCTCAGTCGGGGAGCATCCCGCGACCTCCGGAGCTCTCGTGTGTGTGCAACGAAGAGGGGACGGACATGACTTCTCAGAGTCGAGCTAACCTCCGCGTGTCAGCGCACCCGCCGCTTCTCCCGATGTCCATGGGAACTCAAGGAGATCTCCGAAAGGGGTTAGGGGAATCCTTTGCAGATTCGTTCCTGAATGCCTCGGGTGAGGAACGTACTGGATAGTCGGCACCCTGAAGACAAAGGTCGACACGGCGATTCGCTCGTCACGGGTCGCGTCCTCTCAAAGATCAAATCATTGACGTAGGGAGAGTCGGGTAATGAAAGCTGGCCGGAAAAGCAAATGGATACCGTGTATGCAAAAATGTGCATGGCACAACGACCCTCAAAATGGTAAGACGATGATCTAGATTGTAGTGCACCTCCCACAGGCGTATCAACAAAAATCACGAACGACGCCATAGGAATCTGAAGACGTAATGGGAAAAGAAGATAGAGGGTGAGAATCTTGCTAAAGAATCTCAGTAGGGAAACCTCCTATCCTAGTGTCATCATTTACGTCCCCAGGAACCTTGGGTTTATTAAAAAGGTTAACATGCAAGGTTCATTATGAGGTTTTATAAAAGATAATTATCCAAGGTCCGTGTCTTTTATGATGAATCTTAATGCATGTATGCAGCATACCAAAACATGAATGCATGGCAAACTTTATGTAGTAAACCAATAAAACATATCATCAACTAGTTCTCATATAAGTGGCATGTAATTTCTCATAAACAACTTCTCTCTTTCATAAGCAAAATGCTTCACATCTTTTCTCATTTCTCAAACTTGTGACATCATGGTATGTAAAAATAGTAACCGACCCTTGATACTAGGCTATGAGCTCATACCTTAACTAGTCGTCACTAGTTCTTACTTATCTTCTTGATAAGCGAATCATAATCATAAAAATAACAACCTTGACTCCAGAGTATGGGCAGGGGACCTAAGGAATCACCCATCATGGGACTTTCTTCCTTCTCGAAACACATCACTTGGTTAAGACCAGTGACTTTGTCCGCTTTGGGAGGCTAATGTCGATGCCCTCACGGTTTTACCTTCTCTCACGGAGCAGGAGAAGTACATCTCCCTCGCGAAACGCATCATGGTTAAAACCATGACATTGTCCGCTTCGATATGGCTCCACGACCATACCCCCCACGGGTTTCCCTCTCTCCTAGCAGGAGAAATGTGTCTCGGCATGTCACATATTAATCTTTCTTTTCAAAATTTTCTCAAGTCCCTCAAATTTGATGGAAATTCGGCAGACAACTACACTTCGAATTTCCTCAAATTTGAGTCATGCCACATAACTCAAACCACACATGTTGTTCTCATGAACTTTCTCAATCAAATCAATCTCTTAATCATAGGAGCATATCCTCCTAACTCATTCATAATTCGCATTCTCATGCATCTTAAGCATACATACCACATCATCACAATAACATGTCACAAACACACATATAGTCTCATGTTTATGGTATTAACATATTCACATCATCAAGTATACCCACTCGGTCTCATTCTCACATTACACCTTCTATCTCATGGTGTCTTATGCTTTGGCCTTTACGGTCTTAAACTTTTGTTCTAATTATCCTAACTTCATTATGAATCTTTATTACACCTAAGGGATCATTACCTATAATTTTCTCTAATGTTTATGCTCACTAACATAACCAAACAGCACTACATCACTTGGGAAGAAAATTATCATATGATTACGGGGTCCTAAATCTCCGTCTTTGACCCTTTCTAAGTTCCGTCTTCGCCTAAGGCTCTATAATCAACTCCTAAACCAATTATGAGGGATTCCTACACATATCCACTAATTATAAACCATTTTTCTTAAGTCCAATTATGCTGGAACAGAATTTATAATTTGTGCATCTAAGTGTTCTAGAATTCTCATTTTAAGTCCTTTCTAGTTACTTGTTCTTTCCTAACTTCCCTAAATCGTTCCTTGCTTCACTCAAACATAATTTTACACATTTTAACACCATAAAACAGAATTTATACAGTGGCCAAGTGCACAAGGCAGAACCGAAATTATAAGTATCATATAATCACATAATCTCATGATTTAAATGCATATAAGTTGCTAGTTTCTCTTGGAATCATTTTAGGAACTCAAAACTCTTTTAGAAACCAATTATCTCATTAAAATCATATAAAAGTGGTAAGGTCAGTAGCTAAATTATTTAGCTCAAGGAATAGATTTAAAACATAAAACTTTGTTCATAAAGTTCTTTAAATACACCTAAGCTTAGAAAAATTCCAAGACTTAGACTATGGGCACTTATGATTAGATGAACTCATCTCAAGTCCATCATCATCATCACAAGGCCGAAATGGCATTCTTGAAATGCCTCCATTTTCTAAAACTTTATGTAAGATACTTGGGCAAGTCTTTGAGCTCTAGGATATTTAAGTGATGGCATAAACTTAAACATGCTATGCACTTGTTTTATTCTTCATTATAAAATAAAGTGAGAGCATAAAATAAATATGAGATGCAACCTCATTATTATCTTTAAAGATTAAGTGATGACTTGAAATATAAACATGAAATGCAAGCTTGGAAATTTAAACATGATAATGCAAGTTCATTTAGTTATTCTTGAGAGTTTAGTGATGACATCAAAATAAACATGCTATGCAAGGCATAAACATAAACATGAATGCAACTCATTTTATCTTAACTAGAGCTCTTACAAGACTTTAGAGGAACATTATAACCTTAACCCAATATGTATCTTAACAACATAAAGTGAGCTTTAGAGTTCTTAGCACCAAGTCTTCAAAGAAGCCTTTGGTTTTGAACTTCATCATCAAGCTCAAGAAAATGGACACAAAACTCAACACTTTGTCTAAACAAGCATACAAAGACTAAGTCATATTCTTTATTTTATTGCTCATGGGCTTCAATCTAGAGTAAAACTCTTAGAACGGCCGACCAACTTTAAGGTTGGCAAGGGTAAGCTTAGAGCTCTTTGAAAACATATGATTAATTTTCTTAACAAAACTTTTGTGATCTACTTAACATTTTTACAAACTTTGTTCAAATAAAGGAAAAGGAAACCGAAATCATGAAGAGAGGAAGGAATGAAAACCAAATCTTGAGCAAGAAAAGAAAGAAAAATAAAAAACTATGTATGGTCCAAGACCAAGTTTTCAAGCTTTAGAGGTTTCTCACATGACAACAACAAGCCATTATCTTGAAACCTCATCATCAAGCCAAAGTTTTCTCATGAAAAGGCTCCAAGGCCAAAAAGAAAAAAGAAGAAAAAGAGTTTTGAACCAAGAGAAAACTAGACCTTTCTTGAAGAAAACAAGAAAAAACTTTGAAACAAAACCCCTACCTAAGGAAGTCTTGAAAGAAATGAAGGAAAGCTTAGTCTTCAAAAAAAATGAAGACAAAATCTTCTCTTGGAGGATGGAGGATTCGGCCAAGCAAGGAGCTCAAGGAAGATGATTTTTCCTTGAGGAAGCAAGCTTGGAAATGGAAAGTTTAAGTGTTTGAGAGGTGGTTTGAGGTGAGGGAGTGGTGGTTTAAGGTTGTTTTGTGGTGGTGGAAAGGTTTCTTTGAGGGAGGAGAAGAAGAGCAAGATGAAGAGAACTTTGAGAGAAAAGAGAAATGCAAGGAAACTAAACTTGGCAAAGCTTCTAAAGTGTAACCAAGTTCTTCAAGGCTTGGTATTTATAGAAATTTTGCAACATGGAGGCTGCACAAGGGGAAGTGGTCGACGTTTCTTCAAGGCAAAAGGGAGGAAAATATCTTCAAAAACTTGTCATTCAAAGGCATGGTTGAAGGCATGGCTAGGTATGGGCAAGGTATGGCTTGAGGTATGGCTTTTGGAGTGAAATAAAATCAACATGTGACAATTATGGAGGGTATGCATTCGGCAAGATTTCTAGCCAAGGGGGGAGGATGATTTGTTCATGTAATTGTGGTTTAGTGATGTGTTTAGGTGTTTCTTTGATTAAGGTTTTGATTAGGAGTTTGTAAGAAAGTGTAAGCCTCGATTTCTTTAGTGTACAAATGACCAAAATGCCCTTGAGGTCATTTTACCCAAAATGAGTATCACCCCTCGTATCCTGGGGATGTTTTGATGATGATGAGGGATTACTTGTGTTATGTGAGGTAATAAGCAGAAGAATCTCATTTGTAGTTCTGACATGCAAAATTACCAAAATGCCCCTGGCTTTTAACCCCGATTTATGTGGATTTGAAAACTTCACCAAAAGGTTTTAAATGATGTTTATAAGCTATGTTTAGCTTGGTTAAGCCAGGTGGTCTAGGTTTTGAGGAAAATTACCATTTTGCCCTAACTTGTGCATTTTGGGCTTAATGACGATTAGCAAAACCTAAGCAATATTAGGCTCTAATTAAAGATTAGTAAATTCTAATTACTAATCTAGAGTCGAAATAATTTATTATGGTTAATTAGAACCTAAGATTGCTAGATACACCTTAATCTTGTCTTAAGAATCAAGATGTCATGTCATGGAATCTTGAATAGTATTCTCTCCAATTCCTTAAATTAAGGAATTGTGTTTGTGAAAGGTTTTATGTATAAATTAAGTTTTATTTCACTAATGAAGCAAGGACAACTCCTTAATCATGTTTTGATAGCCTTAATTACCCATTACTTTACCTAAACACTTACTTACAAATTCCTAATCAAAAGCCTAATCAAAGATACACCTAAACACATCCTTAAAACACAATTAGAAGACACAATTTCCTCCTCCATGGGCTGTCATACCGAAGCCATCCTCCCCATAATTCATCACATGTTGATTTATTTTACACTCAAAGAACCATGCTTTAGGCCATACCTTGGCCATGCTTTGGCCATACTTCCATGCCTTGACCATACCCAAACCCATACCAATCAAGAGATATTTCTTCTCTCTTTTCCTCCCTTTTGACCGTTGGCCTCCTCCCCCAAAAGGCCATCCATGAGTTTCATTTTCTCTATAAATAGGCATGCTTGAAAGCTCATTGAAACCTTTACACACATTTGCATACTTCAAGTTTTCTTCCTTAAGCTCAAAGAATTCCCTTTTCCTTCCTCCTTGGCCAAATTCCCTTCAAGGTTCCAAGAAGATTTTCCTCTCATTTCATCTCAAGAAACCAAGCTTTCTTTCTTTCCTTCAAAAAAAACTTGGTAGGGAGTTGTCTTTAAAATTATTTCCTTGCTTTGTTAAGTGTTGTTCTTGGTTTAAAATGATGTTGGATGATCTCTCTTGTCTCCTCATTTTGGTTTTTCCTTTTCCTTTCCTTCTCTTGATGTTTCGGCCTTATGGCCTAGATGAGGATGAAACCATGGCTTGATGATGAGGATCTTGGGTGTTGGTTGCAAAACCATCACATGTTTGACCTCTAAAGCTTGAAGGTTTCACTTGTTTGTAAGTCTTGAAGAAATGATGTTGTTATGTTGAAAGAATGAAAACCTTGAACTTAGGACTTAATGCATTTATATTCATTTTCATTGCTTTGTCAAGACTTGGTTCTTAGTTTAAAAATGATGTGTTGAAGATTTCCCCTTGCTAGATCATTTGGGTTTTCTTTTTTTTTTTACTTTCTTCCTTTTTTCGGCCTCAAGGCCTTTAATGGTTCCCATGATAGCTTGATGATGAGAGTTTCTAGATGATGACTATGAGTTCATCACAATGAAACCTCTAGAGCTTGAGTTGTTTTCCAAAAAGTATGATGATTATGCTAAGTAGTTTGCTTAAGCAAGTTTTACTAAATGGTATTGTTATGTTGTTAAAGTGGTAATCTTGAGCCTAGAGCACTAAAATAAAGAAATGGACTTGCATTCATGTTTACTTTCAAGTCCTTGCATTCATGTTTATATTTCCTTGTCTAGCATATTTATTTTCAAGTTATCATTTAACAACTAATCTCAAAGCCTACCTATCTCAACCTTAAAGTTGAGATGTGATTTAGAGTAAATACTCTAGGAGGCCTAGAGCACTAAAATAAAGAAATCACTTGCATTCATGTTTACTTTCAAGTCCTTGCATTCATGTTTATATTTCCTTGTCTAGCATATTTATTTTCAAGTTATCACTTAACAACTAATCTCAAAGCCTACCTATCTCAACCTTAAAGTTAAGATGTGATTTAGAGTAAATACTCTAAGAGGCTTAGAGCACTAAAATAAAGAAATGCACTTGCATTCATGTTTACTTTCAAGTCCTTGCATTCATGTTTATATTTCCTTATCTAGCATATTTATTTTGAGTTATCACTTAACAACTAATCCCAAAGCTTACCTATCTCAACCTTAAAGTTTAGATGTGATTTAGAGTAAATACTCTAAGAGGCCTAGAGCACTAAAATAAAGAAATGGACTTGTATTCATGTTTATTTTCAAGTCTTTGCATTCATGTTTATATTTCTTTACACAGCATATTTATCTTTCTTGCTATCAACCTAAAAAGACTAAGAATGAGGCTTGCATCACATGTTTACAATTATGTCATCACTAAAAAGGAATGGATCTAGTGCTCAAGACTTGCCATTTTGATTCACATAATAAGAGGTTTCTTATGAAGTTTAGTTACTAGAAATGCCTTAATTTATGCCTATGGGGTTCCTTATGTTTCAGCCTTGTCTACAAGTTTACAGCACTTTTAAATTCTATTTTAGATGATGTATATGTGTTGGATGACTAGTTATTGGATGTGATAATCATTCTTGATGCTTTGGGCAAACTTAGTAGTTAAAAAGGATTGAAAATAAGAATTCTAGAACTCTTGAGAACAAGAAATGTGCATTCTATCCAACACCTTTTAAATTTATGAAAATCATATTTTACCATGTTTAGCTAGGTAAGAATAACTCATAAATGGCTTAGTAATTAATTTTAGCATCATAGAAAAGGTCGGTAACAAGAAAGGATGAAAAATGCAACTTCTAGCACACCGAAATCCTTGAAATTGTTTTACTACCTATGCTGTCCAACATTCTTGAATATTGTTCTCAAGCCATGTAATTAGTGATAATGTTGATAATAGATCCCTTAGATACATAGGAAGATAAGTTGACAATTAGAGTTACCGATTTTAGAGTGTTGGTTGATTAAGGGAACATTTATGTGATGATTTGAGATAATGGTTATTTGATGCTTTGGGATGATGAATTCATGCGATGAGTACTTGACCTTTAATTAGTAATTCCATGACTTGCATGTTATAATTCATTTGGAAACATTAAAGATGCTTATGCATGAGATATGAGAATTTGTCATGTTGATTTATTAATTATGATTGCATCATGATATAACATGCTAAGACTTAAGGTGACTAAGAGACATGAGAAGATGATCCTTTGGACCCATCAAACTATAGGTGGTGAATCGATGATTCTTGCCCCCTAGCCCTGACTTTTAAGTTGAGACTTTAACTTATCAAGAGGGATAAGTATATGCTAGTGATGACTAGTGAGGTATGAGCTCATAACCTAGAAGTACTCTCAAAAGGGTAGAGTATAGGGTGGCCCCAAGAAATAATGATGAACTAACTTAAAGTCACCTAAAGAACTAAGATATGCCATTCATAGATCACATTTTATGCATTATGTGTTATTATAATGTGGAGATGCATGGTAGAAAGCTAAGTTTTGCACAACATGTTAAAACATAATGCATTACAAGATGCATGATAAAACGAATGGGCCTCGGTAATTAATGTTTTAAAACTTAAAATAAATGAACCATTGTATGCTCACCATTTTATAATAAACAGAAGGTTCCTAAGGACGTTGATGATGTCACTTAGTTAGGAGAATGCCTATAAGATTCTTTAGTAAGATTCTCACTCCCGTTTCTTTCGTCACATCTTCAGATTCTGAATGGCGACCTTCGTGGTGTTCATTGACACCCACACCTGGGAGGTGCATTTTGATCCGAGCCCGATCGTACCATTTTGAGGGATGTTGCTTAGAGTGTTCATGTTTGTGGGACGTCCATTCGCACACCCTGTTCCTAGCTACCGATTCTCTCGACATCCCCCTACGGTGACGACGTGGTCTTTGAGCGGCATGCATGCATAATGAGAGGATTCTCACGTACCCTTCGCATTTGCTGTTCGTGACTTCCCAAACTATGTCCCTCATTTAGGCATTAGAGAGGACCTCTGGACTGACCTACCCCGGTACTCTGAGCTTTGCCCCTCTCCCCACGGATGAGGGAGGGTAGCGAGGACATGGTGGTTCACCAGGTTGGCAAAGGCGTCCATACGTCCAAAGTATGGAGTATCGCGTACCCCCGCCTGAGGGAGTTCTTGGATTGGTTACGTTCCCCTTTTCAGGGCTGGCCATAGAGTTCTTGGAGGCTTATTAGTGCACACACACCACTAGCTTAGGATAACCTTCTTTTGTGTTAAGGTTATCTATCAGTAGGTGCACTAGGTGGGTATGCTTTCCATTGTATTTCCTTTTCTATGTATTTGCTTTGTGACGATGTACAAACTTAACTCATCTTTCATGGATGGGTACCCCTATTATATATATATATTTAGGATGGTGTGCTAAGCCTATATGATGCTTTTGTTTATGTTATTCTGCCTTATGATGACGATTGTTTATATATGCGCGCTCACGTTTTATGTTTCAAAAAAATGGCTCATATTTTCCTTAAAGTACATTGTAAGTATAATTAAAGAACTTAACAAAGAGTAATATCTAATAATCAATGAAATACGCCTAGGCGTGTTGAGTTTTTTATTAGGGTGTTACAGAAAGTGTGTAGGTGAGGTAATGGATAATTAAGGTTGTCAAGACTTGATTAAGAGAGTGTTTTGCTAGATTAACAATTTAAAACCATTTTCTTAGTCAAATGAGGTATGAGCACAATTCCTTAATTTAAGGAATTGGAGAAAAGAAAACACTATTCAAGATTCCATGACTAGGAATCTTGAATCAAAGAATGTAATTAGAGTTTAACTAAGCAATCTTAGGTTCTAATTAACCTTAATAAATTATTTTGACTCTAGATTAATTATCGAAATAAATTAATCTTCGATTAAGCCTAATATTGCTTAGTTTGACTAATTACCATTAGGCTCATCAACACTGCTGGGGGCAAAATGGTAATTTTGCACTAAAACTTCCTGATCCACTGCCTAATGAAACATCAAAAATCACTCATAGACATCATTCCAAACTTCCTGGAAAAGTTTCGGGCTCAAATGGCACCTTTACCCGCGCAAACGCTGGAAGTATTTTGGTCATTTTGAGCCGAAAGTTCAAGAAAACGAGATTTTCACCTCCTATATCAAACATGTATAACCCCTTCAAACATTGAGTTGACCCATTCGAGGAGTGTCTGTTAGCTTCCCTTGAATTAGGGGGTAAAATGACCTCGGGCATTCATTGCATTAGAAAATTGAAGGAATTAAGAGTTTCATTAGGAAGCAACTGATTGTGACGCCTCAGACCGATTGCTGCCCACAAACCAACAGAGGTCTCTCAACGTGTTTGTACTTACTAGACGTTCCTGGGAAACTTCCCAAGGTGTCCACTCATCCCAAAATTACTCCAAGTAAGCACGCTTAACTATGAAGTTCTTTAATGGACTACCGAAAAGAAGACCATTGTTGGTATAGTAATGTACAAATCAATTTATATAAGCCTTTCTTAACTCTATAGTCTCATACCTACATAGTTCTCAGGATCATTTGGGTGTGTAATCGGTTCATTCATATACGTCCGTGACGAGCGGAGAGTGATCGAAGCGGTGCATAAAGGCACGAACAGCTACACCTGCGACAAGGCCTCTAAGCGGAGGAGTACATGAATGAACCGATTACACACCCGAATGAAGGGATCCTAAGACTGTGTAGGTATAGGAGTATACAGTTAAGGAAGGCTTATATGAATTGATTTGCACAACCTATACCAATAGATGATCTTTCGGGAGCCATCACTAAAGAACTCCATAGTTAAGCGTGCTTGACTTTGAGCAATTTTGGATAGGTGACCTCTTGAGAAGTTTTCCTAGGAAATGTGTGAGTGAGGACAAAGCACGCGAAAAGACCCATGTTGGTTTGTGGGACAGTTGGATCCATAAAGCAGCAGGGGATGTTATAAAATTTTGAAATTACGACTAATAAAGCTCAAATTAATTTTTAAATAATTTTTGGCATGTTACAGACTCAACCGGTGCAATTTCTAGAGAACTAGTATTTGCCATCAAATTGAAATGCTTCTTCAAGTTGGATACATTAGTTTGTTGTGCTCTTTCATCATTTACTATCTAATATGGTGTTATTCTTCAGCCACCAATGGACCTTTAAAGAGGAAAATAAATAAATAAATAAATGAATGCATGTCATAAATAAATAAATATGTATGCTACATAAAAAGAATGCATGTGATATGGCTAAGTGCATGCAATTAAAATATGGTTTTTTTATGCTTAAAAATAAGCATGCTTAATGAGAAATGCATATGTTATGCATGATGGAAATATCAATTACTTATGCAAAAATGGACAAAAAGTAATCATGCATGTTGTAATGCTTATAATAAATGTTACATGATACCAAGGATGCATGATGTATGATAAAAGAAAAAAGTATGCTCCCTTGTGTCCTAATGGGGTGGGGCCTAATGTTTGATGGTTCTAAGGTTAAACTCTATTTAAGGTAGCCAATTAAGGTCATTCTAGTAGTGCACAACTTTTGGATGGATCTAACCCCGTAAAAGTTATGGCCCCAGGTTGCCTTTATCAATAAGATAAAGACCTAGTTATATGAGTTAAACCGAAGGGACATGAGAGTCACAATACGGCAACCCATAGTTCTAGTAACAACCTAAGTGGGTGAGTCAATGACCTCCAGGAAAGCAACCACAATAACAACATCAAAGCCCCTCTTGCCCTATGGTTTTCCAAGGCTCATGTATAGAGTCTATAGTGTTGAGGATAGTGATAATGAAAGTGTGTGTAGGGAGCATACAAACCTTTCAAGCCCTATATACTATACACATCCCTGCAAGACAAAACAAAAACAATATATATATATATATACACACACACAAAAGACATCTATCCTAAGGTTTGAGTAACAAATAATTACAATAAAGTAAACAATTATATACAAATAAATAAGAAGAAAAAATAAAAATAAAAAGCAAATATGGTGTGAAAGGGAAAAATAAATATTATAAAGTTATAATCATTTGCATAATTTACTCTAATAGGATTGACTCTAGTCTGTTGCAACGCTAAACTTGCACAACGTACCCAGGGCAACGCGATGGGAATGACAACCAATTTTAAAATAAAATGAAAATGGGAGTCACCACCAACTTTAATTCGGCTAAAATTGGAAAACCTTTTTAATTAGTAAACTTGTCTTTTAAAAGAGATTTAAGGTTTAGGAGTTCTCATTACCACCAAGGGTGGAAACTTATCACTGCACCTAATACATCTGTATAAATATGGTTACCCTAGAGCTTATTATGTAAATTAATTATGATTTTAATAATATTTATTTTTCCCCAAACTTCATAATAATTATCTAAAAGAAAACAAAGAAAAGAATAAAATTTAAAGAAAAGTTAATTTTGGCTTGATAGTTGTTGGCTACACCGACGTATCCTCTTGGTGACGAACTCAAAGCCACATCATTTTGCAGAAAATGATTTTGTGTTGATGAATTTTAATTTTTTTTTTTTTGCAAGTACTAATTTCAATAGGTGATAAAGCTAATTCATAAACACATAACAAACACAATTAATTTAAACAAAACATATAGACATCTAAATTAATTAATCCAAAAATTAAGGTCTTAATTACTTTTTTTATTTTTATTAAAAAACATTAGTACAAAATTCACTCAAATAGAAACAATTAAATCACCCTTTTTTATTTTTATTTTTATTTTTTACATAATTAAATCACTTTTGAAATTAATTTATTTAATTCTACTTGAATGATTTAAGATGGTTGCTAAAAAACATGTCACAAACTTCTTTTTTTTTTTTAGTAAATCAAAATACTCAATGATTTATTTTGAACCAAATTAAATAAAACCTTTTTTTATTTAGATCAAAACAAACCTAAGCCCAACAAGGCCTAAAAGCAAAAAAAATAAAAAATAAAACAAACATTAACCAAACAAATCCAAACCCAAACAAACAAAATCAAAATCTAATTGAACACAAAAATAAATAATAAAAAAACTAACAAAAAAATAATAATAATAATAATAATAACAATAATTCTCTAATTCTACCACCCATACACACACACACGCCCACAAAACAAACACACACACACAGACACACTCACACGCACACAAGCATCCCTTACTCTCACCAACACATACACACATTGAGATAATGAGAGGCAAAGGGTAAGAAAGAGAGAGAGATGTCAGCAAGAGATGAGAGAGAGAGAGAGCCAGAGAAAGAAAGAGGAGGCCACAGACGTGTCAGCCATCAAACGATGAGTTAGACGTGGTACACATATGGGTTCCATGAAGTCACAAGCACCATTGCGAGGGATAGCGCCGACTCTGACTTGGCAAAGGGTAGTCCTTAGAGGCGAAGATGGAGGAGGCGCCTAGGACCCGCGTTTGGTTCTTCAGGCGCCTCTCGGCCGGCCAGGGAGGCTTTACGTGTCGCGCCGCCACCGAAGGCGAAAGACAAGGCAATGGTGATGTGATATGGCCTGACGGAGGCGCCCCGATGAAGAGCCGCAATGCGAAGAACGGCGAGAGATGGTCGTGGAGGGAGGATCGCAAATGGTTAAGCACGACGGTGAGAAGACGAGGGGGAGCAAAGCGAAGCGAGGGAGTGGGCGGCCATGATGGAGGGACAATGGAGGATGAGGGGCGGTGGTGAAGAGGAGGAGGTCGGCGAATGTTGTGGCACCGCGAACTTCTTTTTCCTTTTCTTATTATTTTATTTTATTTTTTGAGCTAAAATGGACTTGACCTCTTTTTTTATATTTTTGTTATGAGGACCGGGCTAAAAGGGATTGGGCCTTTTTTATTTTTTCATTCTTTCTTTTTTTGTTCTAAGTTAATGAATTAATAAAAATGTGGGCTACAACAAAAATCAAAATAAAATAGACCATTTTCGATTTTTTTATGCAAACAAAAATAATAATAAATATGAAAACAAATAAAATAAAGATTGGACAAAATATGGTGTTCACATGATGCAAATGAGGAACTCAAAGTCATGTCGTTTTAAATAAAATATTTATTAATTGATTGATTTTTATTTCCTTTGAAAAAGAGGAATTGAGAGCATCAAACGTTGACCAAAATATTAAGCATCAATAGAAATAATTTGCATCAGCATTGCAAGATACATATAGATCTATAATAATATTATAATTATAGACAAAAATAGCATATATAATACTTAGTGCAAAATAACAAAATAATTAATATTAACAGTATATCCTTTAAAGAATGCTACACGAGACCTAATGTTAAAACTATCCTACCACTATATAATTATAGAATATATTCCTCACCCACGTAACACCCTTCTTACCATAAAGCTATGCTTAAGCCATAATCTTATAATTATACCATTACTTGTTAACTTTACTTAACCTTAGAAGTGTGTGTGTGTGTGTGTGTGTGTGTGTGTGTGTGTGTGTGTGTGTGTGTGTGTGTATATACTTGTTATACTAGTTAACTTTACTTGACCTTGTGTGTGTG
Source organism: Dalbergia oliveri (assembly GCA_030441495.1). Lineage (NCBI taxonomy): Eukaryota > Viridiplantae > Streptophyta > Magnoliopsida > Fabales > Fabaceae > Dalbergia > Dalbergia oliveri. Next base: position 27,943,581 of record JAMLFY010000003.1, read on the forward strand.
TGTGTGTGTATACTTGTTATGTTACTTCACTTGACCTTAGGTGTGTATGTGTATGAATATATATAAGTATATGCCTACTTTTTAATAAACGTAAACCGTCTTCTCTCCGTGTAGCTAAGTTTAACATAAATCATAGGTCGTAATAAAAAGGTAATACAACATAATTGTATTATACAATGGCAAATCAATCATCTACATAGCTATGTCAACCCTTACCCTAGTCCACGTAGAACCCTCTAGTCTAGGTAGAGTACTACTCAAAAATTCATTAAATAAAAATAAAGCAGATTAACTAAATCCCCTATCATCGCTTATGAAAAGGTTTGGACCATGATGTCAAAAACAGCTAAGGAACCCCCCAACATAATCACTATCATAGCAATATATGTAAAGATTATAACAGCAGTGATAAGAATCAAAGATTCCTTATAGGAAAAACACTTGGTCATGACACAGTGATATCTAACATATTATTAAAATCACTAAAGTATTTTTGATTTCTTTTGAAATAACTAGCTTGCTTATTCATTTACTCATTAAATATAGGATTATGACTTGGACTTATGCCTAAGAATAAGAATTATAATGCTTTCATAAATAATTACTTGGATTCCTGTTGTTTATATAATAATTAGTTTGTTTGTTTCATTACTTCTTTGACATAATGTAACACCCTAAAAATTAGTTAAAAATTAATTTGCACTTTATTAGTCATAATTTCAAGATTTGACAGATTATAATGATAATAATGGCCGCAATTACCATGTTTAAAAAAAAATCGGGCTTATGTATAGCCGAAAACCTAATCCTGAATGAGAAAATACCCGAGACTAAGAAAAAGAGAGGGTTAGGTTAGAAATGATAGAGCTAATGAGAAGTTATACCTAGAATTAATTTTTGGGTAATGTTTGATTACTAAGATACTAGGTTTTACCCATTCTGGAGTTTTGATGTGCTTTTAACACCAGACAGTTACTTGGTGGCCAAGTAACCTTTCCCAACCACTTTATGTCAAGTGGATGGCAAGGATAGAAACTTGAAAGTAAGTTTTAATCATGGCCTTTCATTAATTATATTTTATTCGAGAGCCAATATCTCATCCGTTCGGAAAATTTCAGTGTGCAATTTCTAACTCCAAATGATTTAATCACTACAAATAGTATAATGTATATCGATTCAAGACAAGTGGAAGGCTAAGATTTAATCTTGAATTACAAGATTAAATCCTAACCATCTAATCTATTTTCTTTCTTTTGAAAGATATGCATTGATTTGAATAAATGCTTAAAGCTAAGTTAGGATAAATACAAAGCAACCAAACTAACTTTATCATCATCACAATTTCATTAAAGCATGCTAGAGGCAGCCACCATTGTTCTTCTCCAAGAGCTCAAGTTCCAATTTCAATTCACCAAAACACTTGCCCAAAATTGCTAAAAGCATAAAATTTCCTTCACTAAAATTGTTCTACACATCACTACCTATAGTACTTAACCGATTGGAATCTCAATCAGCACCAATCTGAACCTTACGACCTTATACCTACTTATTTCATAAGGGTTTGGGTATGATTTGGGAGCTTTGAAGTGGAAGGAATCAATCTTGGATCACCCTTGGAGCCAAGATCCCTAAAGCCACCAAAGTAGGGTTTTCTTTGGCCTTTTCTTTCCAAATTTATTCATAACATTTTCTGAATCCATCATGGTCCAAAACTTTCATTATATTGGTTGATAATATGTTGATATTGATGTATTAATTTTGGCTTAGTGTTTGGATGATGTTATAAAACCCATTTTGGCAAAGAGTTTTGCATCATGTACTGGATTTTGTTTGGATGGACACTACTAATCATGAATTTTTTGAGTGAATTGCATATTTTCATGAGCTACAAAAAATATATGTTAAAGGTAACATCCTAGGCTAGTTCTACAAATTTTCTTGTGTTTTGATTTGTGTAACACCCTAATAATTAACCCAATACACCTAGGAGGATCTGATTAATTACTAGACTTTACTCTTTGCTTCAGTTCCTTAATCATGCTTTGAAAATACTTAGTGAAATTACGAGCCATTTTTTTTTAAACATAATTGAAAACGTGAGCCGCGCTTAACGTGAATGATTTAGCAAAATTTAAAAGACACATAGGAATTTACAAACATCACATCATAATATATTGGCTCCATCATATAGCATCCATAATTACATATCATATAGATATTTTGCCTACCAATAGAATAAGACTAAGTGTAGGCAATCTAACAAAACATAAATAATATATGGATGGAAGGACATCCATTAATGGCACCTAGTAATAACACTCCAGGGATAGGGATAGATATCTGAAATATATGAGTGAAACTAGCAGGATCAAGTTCAGCTACCTGAGAGCCTCAATGTGATTCACGAACGCTTCCTTCTTTCGAAGACGAGATGGAAAGAAAATAGAGTGAGAAACTTATAAAAAGAATCTCAGGTACTCACCTCATGATGCATTGTGTCATCATCATCGTCCCCAGGAACCTCGAGGTTATTATGAAATAGTGAGCATGCTAAGATTGATTTATTAAGTTCATATACTTTACCGAGGTTTGTCCGTTTTAATCATGCGTCTTATAATGCATCATAAACTTAGCATGTCATGTTTATAATGAACTTTTCCTTTTATCAACACATCGTATTCATCATCATATCATAAATACTATGCATAAAAGAACATCATATTTCTCATCAATAAATACTATGCATAGAAGAACATCATATTTCTCATCATCATATCATAAATACTATGCATAGAAGAACATCATATTTCCCATCATCATCTCATAAAATGCTATGCACAGAAGAACATCATACCATAATAGCTATGCAAGACATGGTGCACATATTTCATTCCTTTAGTGTCCTAGGTGACTTAAAATCTTGTCATCATCATCATTATTTTCCTTGGGCCACCCTATACTCCACCCTTTTGGGAGTAATCTAGGTTATGAGCTCATACCTTACTAGTCGTCACTAGCATATACTTATCCCTTTTGATAAGTTAAAATCCCAACTCTACCCTTTTGAGAGAACGGGCTAGGGGGCAAGAATCACCTTTTCACCACCTATAGTCTATGGGTCTAAAGGATCATTTTCTCAAGATCACCTTTTCACCACCTATAGTCTGATGGGTCCAAAGGATCATTTCCTCATAAGTTTAAGTCACCATTAAGTCTTAGCATGTTATATCATAATCATCAAGATGCATGAACATTCTCATTGTTTGCAATAGCAACTATAACATGCAAGCCATGAAATCATTCAATAATATCAAATTCTCAATAAGCATTACATCATCATATAAACTTACATTCCAAAGCATCAAAAGATGTCATCTAAAATTTTCACAGGAAGCTCCTTAAATAACCGAACTCTAAATTGGGTAACCTTAATTATCAAACTAATTACTTATGCATCTAAGGGATTTATTACCATCAATTATAAGCCTTAAGAACATTATTAGACTATATGGGGAGCATAGCAGGAAGTTGTCTTAAGGTTTTACATGCTAGAAGTTACGTTTTAAACCTTTCTCGTTACCGCTTTCCCTATGATGCTAAAATTAATTACTAAACCAATTATGAATCATTCTCCCTTATCTAAACATAATAAAATCTGGTTCTTAAGGTCACTAAAGGCTCTGACAGAATGCATAAATTTCATTCTCTAAAGTTCTAGAAATCTTGCTTTTACCCTTTTAGGAAGCTAGTTTTATCTCTAACATGCATAGAATCATTCCTTTAGCAATAAACCATAATTATCACAACTTCAAACATATTAAATCATCATCATTTATTGGTACTAATCTCATATCAGAAGCCGAATCATGAACCTCATATAATTGTATAAAATCACATTTTAAGTGAACATAAAATATTAGTTTCCCGTAGAATCCTTGCAAAGCTTTAAAACTCTTTTAGAAACTAATTCTTTTTGAAAGAATCTTCATAATTAAAATTCTCACTTAAGATAAAAGGAGCAAGTCTTGAGCTTAAGAGATTTATGTGATATCTTAGAATCATAAACATGCTATGCAACCTCATTTTAATCTTGTCATTATAAGGTGATAACTTGGAATTATAAACATGATATGCAAATCCATTTCTTTATCTTTAAGATTTAAGGTGATGACTTGAAAATTAAACATGATGCAAGAGCTTGAAATATAAACATGATGCAAGAAACTTGGAGCGCGGTAGTCCGCATAGAAGAAAGGGAGAAGAGTCTTAAGAAATCGTCTAACGCATCTACCCTGAAGGGAGAAGAGAATTATTATTACATCTTTTTAAGCTCCAATCTCAAGACTTCTTAAAGAATCAATTCTTTAACTCCAATAATCTTATTTCTTTGCTTGTGATACTTGGGCAAGTCTTTGAGCTCTAGGATCTTTAGGTGATGACATAAAAATAAACATGTCATGCGTTGATTCTTTTAGCCATTATAAAATAAAGTGAGAGCATAAAATAAATATGAGATGCAACTTCTTTATTATCTTTAGAGATTAAGTGACAACTTGAAATATAAACATGAAATGCAAGCTTGGAAATTTAAACATGAGTATGCAAGTTCATTTATTCATTCTTGAAATTTAGTGATGACATAGAAAGTAAACATGATTATGCAAGGCATAAACTTAAACATGGATGCAAGTTCATTTGATTTCTTTACTAGAGCTCCTTCAAGACTTTATAGAAATATAAATTCAATATATATATCTTAGCAAGACAAAGTGAAAAATACATCTTTCAAATTCTAAACTCAAGATCATAAAATCATCATAAAAACATTATTCTTTAAAGTTTTGCATCAAGTGGAACTTTCAAGCTTTAGAGGCCTAACTTGTGATGGATTCACAACCCACCTTCAAGGTCCTCATCATCAAGCCATCATCTTAGTCCCACCTAGGCCATATGGCCGAATTGGTTAAAGAAAAAGGAAGAAGAAAACCAAATGGAAAAACTAGAGAAAATCCATGAAATCATCATTTTGAACCAAGAACAACACTTAGCAAAACATAGAAATAAACTTAAAAACAACTCCCTACCTAATCTGATTTGAAGGAAAGGAAGAGAACTTGGTTTCTTGGAGTGAAATGAAAGAAAATATTCTTGAAAACTTGAAGAAAGAATTCAGCCAAGGAGGAAGGAAGAAAGAAAGCTTTTGGTGCTTCTAAAACTAGAAGTTGTGAAATTTTGAGCAAGTTCTAATGACTTCTAAGCATGCCTATTTATAAAGAATTCAAGCTCATGAATGGACAAGAAGGAGGAGGAAAATCTGATTAAATTTGAATAAGAGCAAGGAAGGAAAAATCATCTTGTTCTGGGTGGCTAAACATGGAATCATGTTTCAAAGTTCCTCGTTTTTATGGTGATTTTTCGCATTATGTTTAGTGCAATTT
>JAMLFY010000003.1:27949518-27971009 GCA_030441495.1 Dalbergia oliveri
TCCATGGAATGTCCCAAGTGCGGCAAGAATCATGGGAGCATGCCATGTGAGCCGAACAAACGTGTGCTACCGGTGTGGAAAACCAGGTCATTACTCCAAGAATGCACAGAAAGGAACCCGCCAACCCCAATCCCAAGCCAGGAACCAAGGAAGGGTATTCAGGTTAATGTTGAAGAAACGACAAAGTCACGAAATCTCGTGGAAGGTAAGTGTAATATGTATGGTAGAAACTTAATTGTACTGTATGATTCTGTGCTTCCCATTCTTTTATCCTCCTCGTGTGTTAAAACCCTTAACTTGCATATAACCGAGCTTCCTTTTGACCTTATTGTTTCTACCCTCCTGGAAAACCCGTTAGGACTTGTAAATGTTGTTTAGATTGCCATTTTGTTATTGAGAATAGATCATTTGTTTTAGATCTCATTTGCTTACCCATGCAAGGTTTAGATGTGATTCTTGGCATGGATTGGCTTGAAGCCAACCGTGTCCTGTTAACTGCCTATGAGAAAACCATTACTTTTCCTGTTCCCATTAGACCTAAGAAACCCATAAGTCTTTACATAACATCTAGAAATAGACTGTGGTAAGGGTGAGAGTAAAGGTTATATTTTCCTAGCCGCTAGTGATGTAGACTTTGAGCAAAGTATCGATGAGATACCGATAGTAAGAAATTATCCCGAAGTATTTCAGATAAAATACCAGAGTTTCCCCAAAGAGAGAGATAGAGTTTTCCATAGAATTGCTTCCGGGTGCAGGTCCCATATCCATAGCCCCATACAGGATGTCCCCATTAGAGTTGACCGAGTTGAAAGCTCAATTGGAGGATTTATTGGAGAAAAAGTTTGTCAGACCTAGTGCGTCACCTTGGGGAGCCCGATGTTGTTTGTGAAGAAAAAGATGGAAGTATGAGGATGTGTGTTGACTATAGGCAATTGAATAAAGTGATGAAGAACAAATACCCTTTGCCTAGGATAGATGACTTGATGGACCAGCTTAGAGGTGCAGGAGTGTTTTCTAAGATTGATTTGAGGACAGGTTACCACCAGAATTAGGGTAAGAGATGAAGATATACCGAAAACGGCCTTTCGCACTCGATACGGCCATTTTGAGTTTGGAGTAATGTCCTTGGATTAACCAATGCTCCAGCCATTTTTATGGATTACATGAATAGGATCTTTAGACCCTATTTAGATCAGTTTGTGGTTGTCTTCATAGATGATATTCTCATCTACTCTAAGACCCACGAGGAGCATGAACGCCACCTAACCATAGTACTAGAGATCTTGAAGGAAAAGAAACTATATGCCAAGCTTTCTAAGTGTGAATTCTGGTTAGATGAGGTACAATTTTAGGGCATGTAGTATCTAAGAAAGGAATTGTTGTAGATCCTAGTAAGGTGGAAACGGTTGTGAACTGGGAAAGACCAACCACGGTCACTGAAGTAAGGAGCTTTTTGGGTTTAGCTGGTTATTACGACGGTTTATCAAGGGATTTTCCAGGTTTCCCTACCCCTGACCAAGCTAACTAGGAAAAACACCATTTTTTCATGGACCCCGAGTGTGAGAAGAGCTTTCAAGAGCTGAAACACAAGCTAACCTCAACCCCTGTTTTAGTATTCCTGACCCTAATATGCCTTTTGAAGTGTACTGTGATGCTTCAGAAAAGGTTTGGGTTGTGTACTGATGCAAAATAGGCAAGTTGTGGCCTACGCATCAAGACAACTCAAGCCGCATGAGGCAAATTACCCCACCCATGACCTTGAGTTAGCCGCTATCGTGTTTGCTCTAAAGATTTGGAGACACCATGTATACGGAGTGAGGTTTGAGGTGTTTTCCAATCACAAGAGTTTGAAATATCTCTTTGATCAAAAAGAGCTAAACATGAGGCAAAGAAGGTGGATGGAGTTTTTAAAAGATTATGATTTCGGGTTAAACTATCATCAGGTAAAGCTAACGTTGTAGCTGATGCCCTAAGTAGGAAATCCTTACAAGTGTCCCGTTGATGGTGAAGGAGGTTGAGTTAATTGAGTAGTTTAGAGACCTAAATTTAGGGATGACCTTGACCACTAAGGGCATAAGAGCTTGTCACCTTAGTGTGATGAGTGAATTCAAGGAAAGAATTGCTCAAGCCCAAAGGAAAGATACAGAATTTCAAGAGACCTTAGAGGCGGTAAGAGCTGATAAGTTGAAAGGTTTTTACCTAAGGGAATGATAGTTTATGGAGGTTTGAAGGTCGTATATGTGTACCTGCTAGTGGTGACCTCTGAAGGATATTTTGGAAGAAGCCCATAAGAGCCATTTTACCCTTCATCCTGGTGCCACCAAGATGTATCAAGATTTGAAGAAGATGTTCTGGTGGCCAGGATTGAAGAAGGATGTGTGCACATGGGTGAGTAAGTGCTTGGTGTGTCAAAAAGTGAAGATTGAACAGCAAAAACCTTCTGGAATGTTGCAACCTCTCCGATCCCTAAATGGAAGTGGGATAGTATCTCCATGGATTTTGTAAACTGGACTACCGAGGACCCAAGCGAATCATGATGCCATATGGGTAATCGTGGATCGGTTGACTAAGTCAGCCCACTTTTTACCTATTAAGGTGACTTATTCCTTGGATAGGTTAGCAGTATATATATAGGAGATAGTAACATTACATGGAGTACCGTCAACAATAATATCTGATCGAGAATGATTCACGTCACGGTTTTGGGGAGCCTTTCAGAAGGCGTTTGGTTCAAAGTTGTGTCTGAGCATGACTTATCACCCCCAAACGGACGGTCAACTGAAGAACTATCCAAACTTTGGAGGACATGTTGAGGGCATGTGTTTTAGATCAAGAGGGAGTTGGGATAAGTACCTACCATGATTGAGTTTGCATATAACAACAGTTATCATGCAAGTATCGGTATGGCACCATACGAGGCCCTCTATGGACGGAAGTGTCAATCACCTCTATGTTGGTATGAGCCCGGAGAGCAAAGTCTACTCGGACCTAATATTGTGAGGGAAACAACGGAACAAATTAAGAAATTCAGGGATAAAATTCTTTCCGCTAAAGTCGCAGAAAACTATGCGGACAAGCGGCGAAAACCGCTAGATTTTCAAGAAGGGGACCATGTGTTCCTAAGAATCACCCCCACCACAGGCATAGGACGAGCAATGAAAGTAAAGAAATTGAGCCCAAGATTTCTTGCCCGTTTGAAATCCTTAACAAAGTAGGATCGTAGCCTATCGTATAGCCTTACCCCGAGTCTTGTCTAACCTTCATGATGTTTTCTGTAACGGGGATGAGGCGGGAGTGATCGCCGGTGCGAGAAGGCACGGACAAGGAGCAAGCTCCTGCCTCCAAGCGAAGGGGTACATGAATAAACCGATTACACACCAAATGAGAGGAATCCTAGTCTGTATAGGTATGGGACTATATAGTTAAGAAGGGCTTATATGAATTGATTGGTACTACCTGTGCCACAAAGATGCATCTTTCTTTTCGGTAGCCTATCACAAAAGAACTCACAGTTAAGCGTGCTTGACTTGTGGTAATTTTGGGATGGGTGACCTCTTGGGAAGTTTTCCCAGGAAGCGTGTGAGTGAGGCCAAAGCACGTTGAAGACCCGTGTTGGTTTGTGGGGACAGTTCAATCCATAAAGTAGGGGATGTTACAAATGGTATCAGAGCCTGCACCTCTCCTAGTACGTGTGGTTCGAGGACGAACCAAGCGGAAGCTGGTGGGCATGTAACGCCCAGGAGAGGAGAGTGATCGGTCAGAAGGCACGGACAACGAGCGGCTCTTGCCTCCAAGCGGAGGGGTACATGAATGAACTGATTACACACCCGAATGAGAGGGATCCTAGTCCTGTATAGGTATGAGACTATCCAGTTAAGGAGGGCTTATATGAATTGATTGGTACTACCTATGCCATAAAGATGCATTTTCTTTTCGGTAGCCCATCATGAAAGAACTCCACAGTTAAGTGTGCTTGACTTGGGGTAATTTTGGGATGGGTGACCCTTGGAAGTTTCCCAGGAAGCATGTGAGTGAGGCCAAAGCATGCTGAAAAGACCCGTGTTGGTTTGTGGGACAGGTGCGATCCATAAAGTAGCAGGGGATGTTACATTTTCCATGTCTCCCAGTTAAGGAAATATCATTCTGACCCAAGTCATGTACTAGAGCCAGAACATGTACAATTAAGAGATGACCTAACGTTTAACTTACCACCCACGAAATCGTTGACCAAGGAGTTAAGGTTAAGAAATAAGGCCGTACCTTTGATCAAAGTAGCATGGGGACAGGAATCCATAAAGCGGGGATGTTACAAATACCTACACATCTAACCGATTAAAATCTCAAACCTCTATCAATTCTCACTTTGATCCTTAACTTCCTTTCCTGCCTAGAGGAGGTTTGGTGTGTGATTGGGAGTCCTTAGAGTGAAGAGGAATCAGGGGCATCCATTGGAGCATAGAGCTCAAGAGCTTTCAAAGTAGGGGTTTCTTTACCTTTTCTCTCAAATTTACTCTAATATGTTTCGGTTGAGCTAGGTCCAAAATTTTTTATTATAGTGATTGATATTATGTTGATATTGATGCATGAATTTTTGTGGAGTGTTTGGATGAAGTTAAAAATCATTTTTGTCAAAAGGAATTTTGGTCTTTGCGTTGGATTTTCGGTTTTTACACAAGCAGCTATTGAACTCGAATTTTTGGTATACTTGTGGGTGTTTTCATGAGCTATAAAAATTATATGTTAGAGTTAACATCTTAAACTAACTACACGAATTTTCTTGGGGATTTATTTTAAGGTTTACTACTCAATGAAATCAGAAACCAAAATGAGACTGATGCCTGTCTTGATTGTTGAAATTGAAGCAATAAGATTGTCCAATTTTATTACCATAGCAAATGATTGAACTAGCCCTGGAAATTTTTACATGAAGTTAATAACATATTGAAGTATCACTGTAAATTTTATTGTGCATTGATTCAATCATTTGATAGGGTTAAAAATTATAAGAACTCTTGTCTAATATGTGAATTGGTGGTTCCTTGCCACTAAATCATGTGATTTAGTAGTATAGGGTTTATATGATGTTGAGTAGTATAATATGTGATTGAATAATAAAAGCTACCCACTTCGGAAGGATGATTTTAGAACTTTAAAATGAATACTTAATATATACTGTATGATCACATTTTCTTGATAAAGAAGTGTTGGGACGATGACGATGACATTATGATTATGTATTTTTGAGGATACCCTATTGAGAATTTCAGAATTCTCACCCATACTTGTTTGTGTTTTCGTGTCGTCTCCAAGTTGATTCTAGAGGATAATGAAGGCTACAAGAAAGAGTAAATTGTAGTTTCTATAGTTTAGTTGTGGGAACTCATATCTATTGTACATAGGTATACATATATGTATGTCTATAAATATAGTAAAGTACCTATGTGGATTAAAGCTCATAGAAGAGCTTCCTTTTGTACTTGACTTATATTAAATAAATACGTTGTTTCTTGTAATATATTTTGATAGAACCACGAGTTAGTTAATAACATTTGACCGATTCTTGCTATAGATAATTAAGAAATGTCCGCAAATCTCTAAGTAACAATTCTCGACTACAATGCCATGACTTAAGGATGAGGTCATACTTGGTGTAACACCCTAACTTTTAAGCTAATACGCTTGAGTCGCATTCGGTTAATTATTAGTCGTTACGCCTTTGTCTCAGAACTTGACTTATTTTTCTTTAAAATACAAGTAATAAAATATGACTAATTTTTTTTTGCTTTTTGAACTTCAAGTCTAAAATGTGAGTCGCGCGTGCGCATAGATATCGACTAATACACGTATGACATAGCAATCACGTAAACTTCATCATAGCATATATATGTAAACCATAGTATAATTGTAACACCCTAATATTTAACCCAATACGCCTAGGACGTATTAGATTAATTATTAGTCATTACTTCCTTTAAATTCTTTTAAAAATTACTTAGCGGAAAATACAGGTAAATTTTTTTTTGAAATGATTTATATAAAACAAAGTGCGAGCCTTTGCGCGTAACATAAACAACGTGAAGCGGAAGAATAAATAAAACATACAGAACATAAGCATTAAAGAACACATCCATCATAAACATCATTCCTCATTACATTAGATAATATAGTTTAGTACATCACAACAGAAATATAACAGAAACATAAAGTCTTACCCATACTAGTGGGAGAGCTTGCAGTACAAAGACATAAAATAAGAAACATGATAACAAATACATGAAACAACCCCAAAAGATAAACACCTAACTATCGCTACCCTCTCTCCAAGCCTCCTGGCGATGCCGATCTTCGTTGGGGAGATGTAGCCGCGAACTGACGAAGCTCCTCGGATGTAGCCCAACGAAGGGAGATCTAGGCATGGGAATCGAGGGAGCAGTGTGGCCTCCGCGTCGTGGTCGCCTCTGCTGTCGAACGCGCCTCGCATGCCTCGGCTGGGTGACCGTGTCCTCGCTACCTCCTCCGAGACCCATAGGAAACGAAGGGAAGAGCCCTCCGACGAGGAAGGATGGGCACGACGGCTGCTCGTCTCGGGTCGTGTCCTCTCAAAGATCAGGTCGTCGCCAAAGGGTGAAGTCGGATCGAAGCGATGCTGGAGACGGGGAAAGCAAAAGGGCGTCCCACGTATGCAAAACGCGCACCTCGCAATGACCCTTGAAGTGGTAGGACTGATGCTCGGGGTCATAGTGCACCTCCCATGTAGGCGGGTCAATGAAAATCACGAACGACGCCATCGATATCTGAAGACGTAACGGAAAGAAGAGAGAGAGGGGTGAGAATTCTTACTAAAGAATCTCAGTAGGGAAGTCCTCTATCCTAGTGTCATCGTTTACGTCCCAGGAACCTTGGGTTTATTATGAAAAGGTTAAGCATGCATTAGTTCATTATGAGTTTTCGCAAAGGTATTTATCCAAGGTCCATGTCTTTTATAATGATTCTTAATGCATGTATGCAACATAATATTTCATGGATGCATGGCAGCACTTTAGGTAAATCAAACAATAATTCAAACAACATTTGAGTGGCATGAAACTTTTCTTTGAACATCTTTCCTTTTCTCATACTTGTGACACCAATAATATAGTAACCGCACCCCTTAAACTAGGCTATGAGCTCATACCTTAACTAGTCGTCACTAGTTCTTACTTATCCTCTTGATAAGCGAATCATAAACATAATCATAATCATCATAATCCCGACTCCCAGAGTACGGGTAGGGGCCTAAGGATCACCCATCATGGGACTTTTTCCTTCTTCGAAACGCATCGACTGGTTAAGACCAACGACTTTGTCCGCTTTGGCAGGCTAATGTCTATGCCCTCACGGTTTTACCTTCTCCTCAAGCAGGAGAAGTACGTCTCGGTGTGTCACCTTAAACATCATATACTTTCATTCTTCGAAACGCATCGACTGGTTAAGACCAGCGACTTTGTCCGCTTCGGTATGGCTCGACGTCCATACCCCCACGGGTTTACTTTCTCCTCCGAGCAGGAGAAATGCGTCTCGGCATATAACTTTAAACTTCATTTTCTCAAAAACTTTCTTTTGTCCCTCAAATTTGACGGAAAACGGCATAAGCTACTCTTCGAATTTCCTCAAATTTGAGTCATGCCACATAATTTCAGTCACATGCATCATTTTCATGGAACTTTCTCATTGCAATAACTTTCTAGTTCACATGAGCATATTTCTCAATTTCATTCATAGCTTTGAAACATTATGCATCTCAAACACAACATTTCATCATATCACCAAATCAAATTATGCACATAAAGTTTCATGCTCAAGGAACTTAACATAATCACATCATCATAAGTGTGCACGAGGTTCATCATCATAATCATACTCTCTCGTCCACCTATCTCATAGTATCTTATGCTTTGACCCTTACGGGCTTTAAACTTGCATTTCGGTCATTCTAATCCTCACTAAGGATTTTTATAACACCTAAGGGATCATTACTTAAAATTCTCACTAAGTTTTAGGCACACTTAAAATTCCAAACAGCATTATGTAGTTTGGCCGGAAAAATATCATATACTTACGGGCTCTAGAATCTCCGTTCTTGACCCTTTTTAAGATCCGTCTTCGCCTAAGGCTTCATAATCAATCCCTAAACCAATTATGAGGGATTCCTAGGCATGTTTACTAAGTTATAATTACTTTTCCTCAATTTAGCTTTGCTGGACAGAATCACATTTTGCCATGTCTAAGTGTGCTAGAATTCCTATTTTAAGTCCTTATCATCACCTTAAGCTTAGTAATTAATACCTAATCATTTATGAAAGGTTTTTATGCATATCCTACTGATTATGAACCATTTACACTTGAATTAATTATGCTGGAACAGTTTTGCAAATTTGTGCATTAAGGTGTTCTAGAATTCTCATTCTTGATCCTTTTAAGTTACTTATTCTTTTCTAACTTCTCTAAATCGATCCTCCCTTCACTCAAACATAATTTTACACATTTTAACACCTTAGAACAACATTTGTACAGCAGCCAATCATGAAGGGCAGAACCGAAATCATAAGCCCATAAAATCACATAATCTCATGAATTAAAATGCATACAAGTTGCTAGTTTTCTCTTGGAACAATTTTAGGAACTCAAACTCTTTTAGAAACCAATTTATCTCATTAAAATCATTAAAGTCCAAGCAAGGTCAGTAGCTAAATTAATTTTCTCATAAAATAGATTTAAAACATATAATCTCATTCATAATGTTCCTTAGGTACTCCTAAGCTTAGAAAAATTTCAAAACATGGCTATGGGCACTTGTGATTAGATGAACTCACACCAAGCCCATCATCATCACCACAAGGCCGAAATGGCTTCATTGAAAAACCAACGTTTTCTTAAAACTTTACATTGGATACTTGGGCAAGTCTTTGAGCTCTAGACCATTTAGGTGATGACATAAATTTAAACATGCTATGCAACTCATTTTACTCTTCTTTTAGAAAATAAAGTGAGAGCATAAAATAAATATGAGGTGCACTCATTTATTATCTTTAGAGTTTAAGTGATGGCGTAAAATATAAACATGATAGACAAGAAAGTAAACATGAAATGCAAGGTTCAATTCTTTATTTTAGTGCTCTAGGCCTCTTGGGTGTTTACCCCAAATCAACAATCAACTTTAAGGTTGAAATAGGTAGGCTTTGAGATTTATTAAGTGATGATGCACATTCTTGTTTTAATCTTTAAGTTGCTTAGTGATAGCTTGAAAATAAACATGCTATGCAAAGCATAAAAGTAAACATGAATGCAACTCCTTTTTAATCTTAACTAGAGCTCTTACAAGACTTTAAAGGAACATAAAAACCTCAACCCATTATGTATCATAAAGTGAGCTTTAGAGTTCTTAGCATCAAGACTTCAAGGAAGTCTTATGTTTTGAACACCATCATCAAGCTCAAGGAAACGATTTTTCAAGAGACAACCTTTCAAACAAACATAAAAGGGCTACCTTAACATTTTTAGCAAACTTTGTTCAAGAGAGGAAAGGAAAAACCGAAACCATTGAAGAAAAAGAAATAAAAACCAAAGCTTGAACAAAGCAAAAAGGAAAAAAACGAAACTTTAGAGGAATAAAAACCAAAACTTTGAACTAGGAAAAACCAAGAAGGAACCGGAATCATAAAGGAAAGGAAATGAAAAACCAAAACTTTGAACTTGCAAAGAAAAGGAAAAACCAAGTTTGTATATGGTCCAAGACCAAGTTCCAAGCTTTAGAGGTTTCTCACATGACAACACCAAACTATCTCCATGAAACCTCATCATCAAGCTAAAGATTGGTTTGTAAAATGGCCTCATGGCCGAAAATAAAAGGGGAAGAAAAAGAGTTTGAAACCAAGAGAAAACTAGAAACTTTTCTCAAAGAAAGTAAAGAAAACTTGAAAGAAAACCCCTACCTAAGGAAGTCTTTGAAATGGAAGAAAGAAAGCTTGATTCTTGAAGAGTTTGAGAAGACAAAATCTCCTCTTGGAAGTGATGATGGATTCGGCCAAAGAGGAAGCTCAAGGAAGATGATTTTTCCTTGAGTTTCTAAGCTTGGGAATGGAAAGTTTAAGTGTTTGAGGGATGGTTTAAGGTGAGGTAGTGGTGGTTTATGGTTGTTTGTGGTGGCTCAAGGTGGTGGTGGTGGTTCTTTGAGGAAGGAAGAAAAAGAACTTAGAGGAAGGGAAAATGAGAGAAAATGAGAGAAAGTGCAAGGAAACTCAACTTAGCAAATGATCAAAAAGGTGTCCAAGCTTTCCAAGGTGTGGTATTTATAAAGAATGAAATGTTGTGGCTAATTTAGGGGGAAGGTTGGCCGAAATTCTTGGCCTTGGAGGGAAGGAAAATATCTTCCAAAGCTTGTCTTGGAAGCTTGGTTAAAGTGCTAGCTTAGGTGTAGTCAAATCCTAGCTTTTGCATAGCCTTTTTGGATGAAATTTGAATTCAAAATTTGTGGCTTTTGGGGGAAATTCTAACTAGATTAACAATTTTAAAATAATTCTTTTGGTCAAAAGGTGGTACAAATTTCCTTAATTTAAGGAAATTGGAGAGAGAAAAACACTATTCATTACTTTTTGATTAGAATCTTGAATTAAAGAATGTAATTAGAACTTGACTAAGCAATCTTAGTTTCTAATTAACCTTAATAAATCATTTTGACTCTAGATTAATTATCGAAATAAATTAATCTTCGATTAGAGCCTAATATTGCTTAGGTTTGCTTAATTGCTTCATTAGGCGCACTGTACACTGTTCTAGGGGTAAAATGGTAATTTGCACTAAAACTCCGGACCTTCTGCGGCTAAACATCAAATATTACTCTAAAACATCATTCTAAACTTCCTGGAAAATTTGGCTCAAACGGCACCTTTTACCCGTGTAGAGCACGGAGGGTATTTTGGTCATTTTGAGCCGAAAGTTTAGAAAACGAGATTTTCACCTCGAAAATCATTCATAACAACGTAATCCCCTCTAAACATCGAGTTGACCCATTCGAGGGTTGCCGGCAACTGCCCTTTAATTTCGGGTAAAAATGACCTCAGGGGCATTTTGGTCATTTGTACTCAATAAGAAAATTGGGGTATTACAATAATCACAAAACAAATCATATAAACATGCCATATTCATAACATAACAACGATGTCCTATAAACATAAGGACACCCTAAGATACTAAACACAACAATAAAGGTTGAACATACACTAGTCCAATGCTAAACCTAGCTATAACAAAACTTGACTATTCTCCATGCTTTGGAACCTCTACTGTAGGTGACATGACTCCTATGCCAGCACCTTAAGAAATACACGACAACACACCATTTATGTCTGGAATGACACGGGAGAAAGAGAAGGGATGAGAAACTTATTCAAGATTTTCAGAGGGCTTTGACTTTGACACAAGTGTCATCGTTGTCGTCCCCAGCCATTCGATTTCTCATTATGAAGGAGGTGTGCATACATGAGGTTCAATTTTAAGTTCTTCAAAATCCTTTTATCCGAAGTGGGTGTCTTTTAGCATGGGTCTTAATGGCATGAATGAAACAGATATCTCATGTATGCATGGCAATACCTTGAGAGCATAAATAACAAATTTCACATAACTAGAATGCACAAATAGAACAATGATGTGACATATGCATATGCATCTTTTCTTATCATGATTGACTTTTTTCCTTTCTTGATTTCACCCTCACTCATATTGAAAGCCAACCATCACACCGTCCCGATGATTTTTAACATGATCACCAGAACTCCTCCTTAATTGCGCTAGGAATTGAGCTCAATCCTAACTAGCCATTGCTAGATTTCATATGGGAAAAAGAGGGAATACATATTTCTTATCATGAGTATGCACTTTCATGTCATGAGAAATGCAACTTTCTTGGATTATTTCTCATAATCTTTAATTGGAGTCTAGAAGATCATTTCCACATGTGTTTATGTCACTTAGGGATGCAAGCATGAGCATTATAAACATGGCTAACATCATAACTTATCATTTATCATTTCATGCATAATCATAACATGCCATAAAATATCGTGTCATAAAGCACATAGGCAAGCATCACATCTTTGCATAAATTCATAAGCAAATATTCATCCATATCTTAAAACAGTAAACATGCTCCTATCCAGGATGGAAATCAGGACCTTTCAGCTAATGCATATGCTATGCTTAATAGAATATATGTATATAACATTCTAAGAATCATCATTCACACAACTCAATCACCTAAGGTCATTAATCCACTTGATCTTGCTTAGAAAATAATTATTTAAACATTTGGGGTATGCATAATCGATTACATCGTTGGTAACGATTAATAAACCAAAACTTGTTCTGTACGAACACCATGGTAATCGATTACATGAACTGGTAATCGATTACCAAAGCCAAAAACTAGTTCCAAGTATGAACACCCTTGGTAATTGATTACATGAAATGGTAAACGATTACCAGGACCTAAAATCCTTCAAATAATGCCCCTGGGAATTCAATTACATAGGCTGGTAACGATGAAGAGGTTCAGATTTTGAGAAATTAAGGTTTTAACACATTCTAAGTTACTCTAACACCTTAAGACCATTTTAAAACATCTTTCTAACATTCCTTTGAAAACATTTTCACATTTTTATAAATCAAAACCAATATTCATCATGACTAAAGGCACATCCATTAGCCATGGTTAAAATTTCCATTTGGAGATATAAGGGCAAACCTTTTGAGTTCTAGGAATTTAAGTGACGACATAAAGATAAACATGCTATGCAAGCTCATTTTAGATCTTTACCATTATTAGGTGAGGACTTGAAGCTTAATTATGCTAGACAAGGAAATATAAACATGAATGCAAGTCTATTTCTTTATTTTAGTGCTCTAGGCCTCTAAGTATTTACTCTAAATCACATCTCAGCTTTGAGGTGAGATAGGTAGGCTTTCAGAATTAGTTATTAAGTGATAACTTAGAAGTAAATATGCTAGGCAAGGAAATATAAGCATGATGCAAGTTCATTTCTTTATCTTGCCAGAGCTCATTTCAAGACTTTAAAGAATCAACTTTCAACCCCAATCAATCCTAACCAAATGGAAGTGAGCTTTAGAGTCTTGACACCATGGTTCAAGAACCTCTTTTGTCTAAACTCATCATTAAGTGAAAGAAAAATCAACAAGGACAACCAACAAAATAAATTAAAACTTGGGCTCTAAAGGTCAAGCAAATGATGGTCTCACAACCAACATCAAGATCTCTCATTATCAAGCCCATGGCTCTTTACATTATCCAAGATCAAGATCTGAAAATAAAAGAAGGAAAAAGAGAAAGATTCAACAATAGCAACAACAACAACATTAGCCACAACAATAACAACAATAGCAACAATCCTTTTGTTTTATTTCTCATCAAAGCCGAAAAGAAAAGACAAGATAGAAGAAGAAAACTCAAACAAATCCCTACCAAGTTGTGTTCCTTGCTTGAAGAGAAGAAAGCTTTGATCTTGCAAAGGAATGGCTATGTGTTTGTGAATTGAGAGAGTTGAGAGTGGTGGTAGAAAAGTGTAACGCCCCAATTTTTCTGTTGAGTACAAATGACTTAAATGCCCCTAAGGTTATTTTTACCTTAATTCCAGGGAGTTTACTGAATCCTTTAATGGGTCAACTTAATGTTTGAAGGGGTTATATCTGTTATGTTTGATATCCAAGGTGAAATCTCGTTTTCAAACTTTCGACTCAAAATGACCAAAATACCCTTGAGTTGTTACGCGGGTAAATGTGCCGTTTAGCCTTGAAACTTTTCCAGGAAGTTTGAAATAATGTTTATGAGTGGTCTTGATGTTTAGTCAGGCCCAAGGTTCTGAGCACTTTTAGTGCAAAATTACCATTTTGCCCTAGAACATGTATAATGAGTAATGACGTAATTAAGCAAACCTAAGCAATATTAGGCTCAATCGAAGATTAATTTATTTCGATAATTAATCTAGAGTCAAAATATTTATTAAGGTTAATTAGAACCTAAGATTGCTTAGTTAAACTCTAATTACATTCTTTGATTCAAGATTCCTAGTCATGGAATCTTGAATTGTGTTTCTCTCTCCAATTCCTTAAATTAAGGAATTGTGCCCATACCTTCATTTGACTAAAGAATGGTTTTAAATTGTTAATCTAGTAAGACCACCCCTAAATCAAGTCTTGACAACCTTAATTAACCATTACCTCACCTAAACACTTTCTTACAAACTCCTAATCAAAACCTTAATCAAAGAAACACCTAAACACATCATTAAACCACAATTATATGAACAAATTACCTCCCTCTTGGCTGCAAAAGCTGGCCAAACATCCTCCCCCTAAATTCATCACATGTTGATTTTGTTTCACTCCAAAGACCATGCCTTGAGCCATACTTTGGACCATACTGAAGCCATACCTCACCATGCCTTGCCCATACTCACAACCATACCAATCAAGAGATATTTTCTCCCCAAAGCCATGAAAGGCCGTCGGCCTCCTCCAAATCAGCCTCCATGTTTCAATTTTCTATAAATACCAAGCCTCGAAGAACTTTGTTACACTTTAGAAGCCTTGCCAAGTTTAGCTTTCTTGCATTTTCTCATTTTCTCTTTCATCTTACTTTTCCTCCTCTTCCCTCAAAGAAAACTTTTCATCACCACAAACCACCACAAACAACCTTGAACCACCACTCCCCCACCTCAAACCACCTCTCAAACACTTAACCTTTCCATTTCCAAGCTTACTTTTTCAAGGAAAATCCATCTTCCTTGAGTTCCTTGTTGGCCGAAACATCATCCTCACCAAGAGAAGATTTTGTCTTCTCATTCCATCAAGAATCCAAGTTTCTTCTCATTTCTTTCAAGACTTCTTTAGGTAGGGGTTTTATTTCAAAGTTTTTACTTTCTTAAGAAAAGTTCTAGTTTTCTCTTGGTTTTCAAAGCTCTTTCCTTCTTCTTTCATTTTTGACCTTGGAGCTTTTACATATGAAAAACTTTAGCTTGATGATGAGGTTTCAAGATAATGGTCTTGTGATGTCATGTGAGAAACCTCTAAAGCTTGAAAAACTTGGTCTTGGACCATATATGCTTTTGGTTTCTTTCCTTTTTCTTTGCTCAAGTTTTTGGTTTTCCTTTCTTTTCCCCTCAAGGTTTCGTTTTCTTTCCTTTCCTTGAACAAAGTTTGATAAAAATGTTAAGTAGATCACAAAAGTTTTGTTAAGAAAATTAATCATATGTTTTCAAAGAGCTCTAAGCTTACCCTTGCCAACCTTAAAGTTGGTCGGCCATTCTAAGAGTTTACTCTAGATTGAAGCCCATGAGCAATAAAATGAAGAATATGAGTAGTTCTTTTATGTTTGTTTAGATAAGTGTTGAAGTTTATGTCTTAGTCCATTTTCTTGAGCTTGATGATGAAGTTCAAAAACCAAAGACTTCTTTGAAGACTTGGTGCTAAGAACTCTAAAGCTCACTTTATGTTGTTAAGATACATATTGGGTTAAGGTTGTGATGTTCCTCTAAAGTCTTGTAAGAGCTCTAGTTAAGATAAAATGAAGTTGCATTCATGTTTAAGTTTATGCCTTGCATATCATGTTTATTTTGATGCCATCACTAAGCTCTCAAGAATAAATAAATGAACTTGCATTATCATGTTTAAATTTCCAAGCTTGCATTTCATGTTTATATTTCAAGTCATCACTTAATCTTTAAAGATAATAATGAGGTTGCATCTCATATTTATTTTATGCTCTCACTTTACTTTATAATGAAGAGTAAAATAAAGTGCATAGCATGTTTAAGTTTATGTCATCACTTAAATACTCTAGAGCTCAAAGACTTGCCCAAGTATCTACATAAAGTTTTAGAAAATGGAGGCATTTCAAGAATGCCATTTTGGCCTTGTGATGATGATGATGGACTTGAGATGAGTTCATCTAATCATAAGTGCCCATAGCCTATGTCTTGGAATTTTTCTAAGCTTAGGTGTACTTAAAGAATGTTATGAACAAGATTTTATGTTTTAAATCTATTCCTTGAGCTAAATAATTTAGCTACTGACCTAGCACACATTTATATGATTTTAATGAGATAAATTGGTTTCTAAAAGAGTTTTGAGTTTCTAAAATTATTCCAAGAGAAACTAGCAACTTATATGCATTTAAATCATGAAATTATGTGATTTATGTGAGCTATATTTTGGTTTCTGCCTTGTGTACTTGGCCACTGTATAAATTCTGTTTTATGGTGTTAAAATGTGTAAAATTATGTTTGAGTGAAGCAAGGAATGAATTAGGGAAGTTAGGAAAGAACAAGTAACTAGAAAGGACTTAAAATGAGAATTCTAGAACACTTAGACCAAGAATTGTAAATTCTGTTCCAGCATAATTGAACTTAAGGAAAATGGTTTATAATTAATGGATATGTGTAGGAATCCCTTATAATTGGTTTAAGAGTTGAATATAGAGCCTTAGGCGAAGAGGAACTTAGAAAGGGTCAAAGACGAGATTCTAGAACCCGTAATCATATAATTTTCCCCAAGTCATGCAATGCTAATTGGTTATGTTAGCAAGCATAAACATTAGAGGAAATTATAGGTAATGATCCCTTAGGTGAAATAAAGATCCATAATGAAAGTTAGGATAATTTGAACACAAGTTTAAGACCAAGGGCCAAAGCATAAAACACTATGAGATAGGAGGTGTGATGTGAGAATGAGTGAGTGAGTATATTTATGATGTATTGGAAATATATTACATGGCATGAGTATGAGGATGTGTGGATGTATGACTTGATGTTTTTAAAGTGGAATATGTGATTAAGATGCATGAGAATATGAGATATGATGACATGCGAGAATATGTTTCTGAATGAGAGATTTACTTGATTGAGGAATTTCATGAGAACAACATGTGTTATTTGAGTTATGTGGCATGACTCAAATTTGAGGAAATTCGGTGTACAACCATATGCGCCGGATTTCCGTCAAATTTGAAGGACTTAAGAAAGTTTTGAAAAGGAAGATTTTTATATGTGACATGCCGAGACGCATTTCTCTTGCTACGGTGAAGAAAGGAAACCTCTGGGTATGGTTGTGGAGCCATACCGAAGCGGATAATGTCATTGGTCTTAACCAGATGATGCGTTTCGTAGACCGAGACGTACTTCTCCTACGGTGAGGAGAAGGTAAAACCGTGAGGGCATCGACATTAGCCTACCAAAGCGGACAAAGTCATTGGTCTTAACCGTTGATGCGTTTTGAGAAGGAAAAAGTCCCATGATGGGTGATCCTTAGGTCCCTTCGTACTTTGGAGTCGGGATTATTTTTATGATTATGATACGCTTATCAAGAGGATAAGTAAGAACTAGTGACGACTAGTTGAGGTATGAGCTCATAGCCTAGTATCAGGGTCGGTTCTATTTTTACTACCATGATGTCACAAGTTTGAGAAACGAGAAAAGATGTGAAGTATCTTGCTTATGAAAGAGAAAGGTTGATTATGAGAAATTACATGCCACTTATATGAGAATTAATTATTGATGATATGATTTATTGGTTTGCTGCATAAAGTATTGCCATGCATTCATGTTTCGTTATGCGCATACATGCATTAAGATTCATCGTAAAAGACACGGACCTTGGATAATTATCTTTTATAAAACCTCATAATAAACCTTTGCATGTTTAACCTTTTCATAATAAACCCAAGGTTCTTGGGACGTAACGATGACACTAGGATAGAAGGTTTCCCTATCTGAGATTCTTTAGCAAGATTCTCATCCTCTATCTTCTTTTCCGTTACGTCTTTAAATTCGATGACGTCGTTCGTGATCTTCATTGATATGCCAGTTTGGGAGGTGCACTACGACCTGCACCAGTCATATCATTTTGAGGGTCGTTGTGCTTCGTATTTTTGCGTACATGGGATGCCCGTTCCACACCCTTCCAGCTTTCGCTTTACTCCCACCTCACCTTTGGCGACGACTGATCTTAGAGGACCGCCCTCGACTAGAGACTCTTGCGTGCCCGCCCTTCAGGTTTTACCTGGTGCAACTGACCCCGAGTATGTTCCTCGTCTCCAGGCGTTCAAGAACCGACCCGTTGGAGGATTGTCCCACCCACATCTACTCGGAGGATCTTCGCCTCTGCCTGATGGACGTCGGGGAGAGGCTTGAGGCACACCATGTAGCGGAGGTGAGCCCGACGCCCAGATGTGCCCATCGAGGAGGTCATGCCCATCCCCCTTCCGCCCACACCCCGAAGCTCACAATCATTGGGTACATACCTTCGAGGAATAAGGATCAGCGCCACCAGTAGGTTTTTCGGGGGAGGGTAGCTATAGCTGGGGTTTTACCTTTTGGGGATTTCCCTTGTACTAGTGTGTATGCCTTCCTTTCCGCTTTATGTTTCATGTACTGCAAGCTCTGCCTATCCTTATGTGGATATGACTTTATGTTTTTATTTCAGTGATGTATTGTTATGTACCATTAAGATATTTGCTTTTATGAATGGATGTGTTCTTATTGCTTTCAATTGTATGTTCTTTTCCTTTTACTGCTTTATGTTTCGCTCATAATAGTGTATGACGCTTTTACTTTGTTTACATAATTTCAAAAAAGAATTTACCTGTATTTTCTTGAAGTAATTTTACAAATGAGTTTGAAAGGAAGTAATAACTAATAATTAATCTTAATATGTCCTAGGCGTGTTGGGTTAAATATTAGGGTGTTACAGAAAAAGACTTGAAGTTGAGAGAACTTAGATTGCTTTTTTGGTCACAAACTCAAACAAAAGCTAATGTAAAAGTGTGAGATTTCTCTACACATTGCTATATATATTATGGGTTGAAAAATGAAATTGTGTGGATGAAAATAGGGAGAGGTTGCGGCCTCTTTGCAGCCATGGGGAGAGAAAATATTTCAAAAGTGTCACTCAAGGGTAAGGCTAAGTATGGGTTGAAGCATGTCAAGGTATGGCTTATGTAACGCCCCAATTTTCCTGAATTTTTACTGTCATTAGAAATTACCAAATTACCGTAGGTAAATATTATATAAAATTTGAGACCAAACAATTCTCAATAAAGGAATATAATGTTAGAAGAAAGTTAGGAGCAATTCGTACAAGCATTGCAAACCTCAATTTTGCATGTGTAAAATGATCAAAATGCCCTGAGGTTATTTTACTCAGAAAATGAGGATCGTGGGCCCCACCCGTCCTCAAGGGGATGTTTTGAGGATAATAAGGGATTGTTTGTGTTATGTGTGTTAATAGAGGAGAAGAATCCTAATTTTGAGTTCCGACGCTAAATGACCAAAACGCCCCGGCTATTTTAACTCCGATTTGTGTGCCGACTTAGTCGAACCTCACTAAAATATTTTAAAAGGTGTTTTTAAGTTATGAATGACCTTTGGTTAAGTCGCATGGTCCTGCATTTTGGTAAAATGACCGTTTTGCCCCGTCATTGTGCAAGTTTGCAAATTTTGAGATTTTTGATTTGTCTAACGAAACCTAAACAATATTAGGCTCAAATTAAAGCTTATTAAATTCTAATTACTAATCTAGAGTCAAAATTATTTATTTAGATTGATTAGAACCTAAAATTGCTTAAAACACCCAAATTGCTTAGTAATTCACTTAAACCCTTAACCGTAAATTCTCTAAATTGCATGAATACCTTGCCTACACCTAAAAAATACATGGAACACACAAAATCCTCTTCCACAAGGCTGTAATGCACTAAATTATTGAGTAATAAGTCAGAAAATTATTACACAAAGATCCAAAGAATGAAAACAAAGAATCATGAAAACATGGAAACATGATTCCATGTTTTAAGCCACCAAACAAAATGATTTTTCTTCCTTATTTTTTTTTCCTTTAATTTTTGGTCAGATTTCTTTCCTTCCTTTGTCCATTTATGAGCTGCAAAATCTCTATAAATAGGCATGCTTGAAGATAGTTTAGATGCTTAGTTCATAACTTACACAAATTCTAGTTTTGGGAGCACCAAAAGCTCTCATTTCCTCCTCCTCTTGGCTGATTTCTTTCTTCAATTTTTCAAGAATATTTTGCTTCATTTCACTCAAGGAAACCAAGTTTCTTCCTTTCTTTCAAATGAAATTAGGTAGGGAGGTGTTCTAAGTTCATTTTATGCTAAGACAAGTTATGTTTCTAGCTCAAAAATGATGTTTTCATGAGCTTTCTTTTAAGTTTTCATTTTCAGTTTCTTCTTCCTTTCTTTTTAAAGTATTTCAGCCATATGGCCTAGCTTATGATGAGACCATGGTTTGATGATGAGATTCTTGAGTGTTGGTTGCAAAGCTTTCACAAGTTAGATCTCTAAAACTTGAAGGTTTCACTAGTTTCCAAAGCTTCTAAAATTTCAGTTTCTCTTCCTTATTTTCCTTTCATGGTTTTGGCCAAATGGCCTAAGGAATGAAATGATGGCTTGATGATGAGGACCTTGAATATGGGTTGTAAATCCATCACAAGTTAGGCCTCTAAAGCTTGAACATTCCATTTAATAAAAAACTTTAAGGAATAATGTTTTTATCTTGAGGTTTGAATATGAAATATGTATATTTTTTTTTATTATATTTTGTCTTGCTAAGATACATATATTGGGTTGAAATCATAATTCTCTTAAAGTCTTGAAGGAGCTCTAGTAAAGAGATCAAGTGAACTTGCATCCATGTTTAAGTTTATGCCTTGCATACCATATTTATTTTATGTCATAACTAAATTCTCAAGAATAAATAAATGAACTTGCATATCTCATGTTTAAATTTCAAGCTTGCATTTCATGTTTAAATTTCAAGTTGTCACTTAATCTCTAAAGATAATAAAGAAGTTGCATCTCATGTTTATTTTATGCTCTCATTTTATTTTATAATGGCTAAAAGAATCAATGCATGACATGTTTATTTTATGTCATCACCTAAAAATCCTAGAGCTAAAAGACTTGCCTATGAATCATAAGCAAAGAAATGAGATAATTGGAGTTAAAGAATTTATTCTTTAAGAAGTCTTGAGAATTGGAGCTTATAAAAAAAAAATATAATTCTCTTCTCCCTCATCTGCCCGTGCGGCTACCGCTTTGCTTAAGATTCTCTTATCCCTTCTACTCCCCGCTCTGGATTCCGCCTTCAGCTTCTTGCATCATGTTTATATTACAAGTTCTGCATCATGTTTAATTTTCAAGTCATCACCTTATATCTTAAAGATAAAGAAATGGAATTGCATATCATGTTTATAATTCCAAGCTATCACCTTATAAAGATAAGATTAAAATAAGGTTGCATAGCATGGTAATAATTCTAAGATGTCACCTAAATCTCTAAAGCTCAAGACTTGCTCCTTTTATCTTAAGTGAAAGATTTAACTATGAACATTCTTTCAAGTTATAAATCGGTCCCATGGTTAAGTTAGGC
>JAMLFY010000003.1:27971509-28191509 GCA_030441495.1 Dalbergia oliveri
CCCTAAAGTAGTCTTTCATCTTATGTGCTAAGCGAAGGATTTTAGTATCAATATTTTGGCCAATATGTTAAGTTGTGATTTAGCAGGATAGGGTTTATATGATGTTGAGTAGTATGATATATGATTGAATAATAAAAGCTACTCACTTTGGAAGAATGATTTTAGAACTTTAAAATGAATACTTAATATATACTGTATGACCACATTTTCTTGATAAACCGAAGTGGTTGGGACGATGACAATGACATTATGATTATGTATTTTCGGATATCTACTCGGAATTTCAGAATTCTCACCCTTACTTGTTTGTGTTTCCGTGTCGTCTCTAGGTTGATTCCAGAGGATAGTGAAGCAGCTACAAGAAAGACTAAATTGTAGTTTCTATAGTTCAGTTGTGGGAACTCGTAACTCGTATCTATTGTACATAGTTATACATATATGTATGTCTATAAATGTAGTAAAGAACCTATGTGGATTAAAGCGCATAGAAGAGTTTCCTTTTGTATTTGACTTGTATTAAATAAATACGTTGTTTCTTGTAATATATTTTGATAGAACCACGAGTTAGTTAATACACAATTTGCCATTCTTGCTATAGATAATTAAGAAAGGTACGCAAATCTATAAGTAACAACTCTTGATTACAATGTTATGACTTAAGGATGAGGTTGTACTTGAGAGGATGTTACACAATAGACATAGAATCTTTCCTACCTTTCTTCCAAGTCTTTTACTAAATCTTTCTCTAGCTTTTCCTCCTCTAACTAAAGCTTCAAACCCAAATTTCTAGCCCTTATATATGATGCTATTTGGAGATATTTGAAGATGAAAAAGAAGGTTTTAGCTTGAGTTTGAGATAGAGGAAGTATTCTTAAACTAGTTTAAGTGTTTATCTAAGTGTATCCTTCAAGAATATGGAGCTTTCCTGAGTTTCAAGAAGAAGGAAATGAAGATGCTGAAGGAGGAAGAAAAAAACGCGAAGGTTGCCTGAAGAAGAATAAGACATTTTCTTTTTGATTTATATATAAATCACTTACTTGGAGAGTAATTAATAAGTATCACTATTTTCATATCAATTTGTCTTATATATGTGTTAGAAATGTCTATATTTATTTGATTGCCCTAAGTAAAAATTATATGAGATCTGATAATATCCATTATTTATACTAGATTTAGTGTTTCGGTGTACCGATTATTACCATTTTGGTTTACCAATTATTTCCATTTCGTACCCGATTGATATAAAAGAAACTTTACCAGGTTAAAATATCTATTTACCCTTATCCTTATTTTCATCTATGTCATTATACCAATTATAGGGTCTCATTCTATATCCCCAATTAAAATATTATTATATTGATTTTTAACAATATTAAATTAATTTTCATTGTTTTTTTTACAAACTTCTCATATTATTGTGATCATAACTTGTCTGTCAAAATTTTCAAAATCCTTATAGATTATTCACAATTAATCATTTTATCACAATAATACTAAAAAACTGTCTACACCCACTATACAATGTGATAAATTGCAAAATCATGTCATAAATGGGTTTTAAAAAAAAACAAAGCAGTAATAGGTTTATACATGCATAGCATTAAATATTTATTAATAATCACATGATATTTATTTTGAAAGTTCCTTATAACCTTGTTAATCATAAGATTTACATGAAATAATATCAAATTAATATGCCTAGCAAGAACAGAATGCTATAATTAAACATGTCGACATAGTACAACAACGCTATTACCATAATTCCACATCATATATAATGAACAGAAATGCACAAGAACATCAAAATGCATAAACTCGGTTTAAAAGCTAAGTAGGAATGTTAGGGACTTCATTTTTATTTTTATTTTTATTATTTCTTTTTTGTATTATTAGGTTGAAACGAGAGGATATGGGTTAGGAGATGACACACCTACACTAAACTAAAACACAAAATTCTCTCTCTCACACTCACACACATATGCTGATCTCTCTCCCTCACATGCGCACACACGCATACACACAAAACAAAACTCTCTCACACGGTCACACCACACACACACTCACACATATACTAACCCACTCACACATGCTCACAACACAGACAGAAAGAGGAAGACATAGAGAGAGAAAGAAAGAGCGGAGATGAGAAAGAAGGAGTGAGGCCAAGGGGTTGGTGCAAGCGTAACCACCGCGAAAGGGAAGCTGCACGAAGGTGATCGTGAAAAAAAGGGGAAGACGTGCGACTTGGGCTCCATGGCCATGCTACATGCGCGATTCGGTAGCTTGACGGAGCTAGGTTTCACGGCGGGGATGACCCATGAAGTTCATGAAGGGGATGAAGAAAGGGAGCGATGGCGATGGGTGTCTCCAGGTACAAAGCACCGGTGCCATGGATGGGGATGCACGGCAGCTTGCCGGGCGATGATGCCAGCGATGATGCATACGAATGAGGCGTGGTGGTTGAGTCCGCGTGACTAGGTTCACGCTGGAAGGAGAGCGGCTAGCCTTGGCGATTTAGGGAGACCCAGAGAAGGGGAAATACGTGTGCGACGAAGGGGTTGAGTTGGTTCACCAGGTGTACAATGGTCAGGAACGACGTGGTGGTAAGGCCGTGGAGTCCCACGGTCATGGTGGGGAAGCCCCGCCTTCCTTTTCTTCTATTTCTGCTTCCAATTTTTTTTTTCTTTTGTTAGTTCAGATTTGGAATTGAGTTCTCTTCTTAATTTTTGCTATTGATTGTGTTTGCTTCAAGTGATCACATGGTGATGGAAGGGAGGAGGAGGCGTGGCGCGAAGATAGAGCATGGGGGTACATACGGTGGCATGGCTACCATAAGGAGGTGCCACCCTTCCCTTATTTCTCCATTTTCTTAGTTTCATTGGTATATGGACTGTTTGGACTGAAAATGATTGAGAACAACTATTTTTGGATCCTTCTTTCTAGCTGTGTTTGGTTTGTTTGAACTGAAATGATGTATGATTGGTTTATGCTTTGTTGGGTTTGTTTGCTGATGGTTTGCCGTGATAATCTTTTGGCCATGGCTTGAGTTTTTTATTGTGAAATGGAAATAGTGTATGGATGTTTACTAGCTTGCTTTTGATGTTTGTATAGAGTGCATGATTTGTGATATGTGAATAGATGAAGGATATAAATTCAGATAATGAGAGTTAAGGAAAGATACCACACGGTGCTGTCTCCCCTTTTTCTTTGTTTTGATTTCTCAAATCTCTCAGGCTATATGATTTTTGCTTTAACTTCCCTTAGAGTCTCCGCAAATAGACGACTATTCTCTTTCCTTTTAAGGTGAAGTTAGCGACAGGACATGAACAATTTGTCCCATCCTTCCATTCTGCCCATCATCCTCATTTCATGGTCTTGGCAGGGTGGAATCTTACCCATCTTTACAGGGAGTGGGAAGTGCATGAGATGGCAAGAAATGTGGCATCATGGCCATATATTCTTTGGGGAAACAAACACATGGATATCAATAAAAGGGAAGAAATGTTGTACTGTCATATGAGTGGGGAATGTTTTATTTTCTTTGCTAAAAAAATCACACACAAAGGAATCAGCATTTCTTATAACTTGCAAAGTGGGATTTGGCTTTAACATTGTCTCTCTCTTTTTCCAAAGACACAGACACGCATAGAGGGAATGGCTCACATAAAAGTTTGAATGAAAATTTATCATCCACCTAGCATAGTATAATTTCTTCATACAAATATAAAAAAAAAATTCCATTCAATGAATAAAACAAAGCCAGAATAGCATCCAAACCAATGCACTTGAAATAATTTATGATAATGTCCATTTCCTTCATAAATGATTTTTCAGCAACAATGGTGCTATGGAATAGAATGATGGAATTTAGATGTTAAATTATTCACCATTAATAATAGATAATTAGTAAGCCCCACAGAGACATCATGTAACCTCTATAATCAATGTTCCCAACTTTCAGGTGATAACCGGGTCTGTCGTCACTTAATTCCCGTATTAAATTAGCTTAGGGGTATTTTAGTAATTTAGTGCATGGGAAGAATAGGGATCAAAATTTTTGCAGATTGCTATCTAAGTCCTATATAACCTTATCCTAGTATTAAAATACCTCATTGAGGATGGCCACGACCGGCGTCCTTATTCTTGTGCAAAAATGACCTCAATGGTGTTTTGGTCATTTTGCACGACGGAGCAAAAAAAAATTGGGTATTACAATTCCTCCTAAGCACGCCCACTATGACACCAATAATGAGGAAGACCCCATGGAGGTAGAGGAAGATGTGATGGGGGAGGATTTTGAACACTAGCATGACAATTTTGAGGAGGACGATTGGCGCATTAGGAGATGCCTTCTGATGAGGCGGGTCCTATTTTCGATGTGATTTCCATATTAGACTATTACCTATACAATGATGCCTCTAGCTACCCAACCGTCATCAAAGAATCCGTGCAGAGGGTCTTGTGTAACATCCTCCCAAGTACAACTTCATCCTTAAGTCATGATATTTGACTTGAAAATGTTACTTATAAATTTGCGGACATTTCTTAAATATCTATAACAAGATTGGGTAATTCATAGAATAATTGAATCATAATTCTATCGAAAAACATATAAAAAGGAAATAAAAAATCCATTAAGTATATATACAAATACAAGGAAAAGCTCTATATATGAGCTCTTATATATGTCTTATTTACATAAATACAAACACATATACATAACAAAATAAAGTTAAAAAGAGACTGCAAATATCGGGCTACGATGTATCCATTCTTCTATGATGGCGGCTGCATATCTGCCTGAGTAATCCTGGAGACGACACGGAAACACAAAACATAGGGGTGAGAATCCTAAAATTCTCAGGAGGGCATCCCCAAAGGTATATTAAAATAAATCCATGTCATCATCATCGTCCCAGCCACTTCGGTTTATTAAGAAAATGTGAGCATGCAACATATCAAAAGTTCATTTTAAAGTTCAAAAACCAATACTCCAAAGTGGGTCTCTTTTATTACTCAATCACTTCAAATACACATGTCATACTAATCAACCTTACAGGATTCCGTTCTCAACTATACGTGCCCTTGGTATATCGAAAAGGATTTCGTATACATCATTCCTATTTTTCCATGCCCTTAACATACTATAGGAATCTCTCATGCCCTTAACATACTATAAGGGATCTCTTGTGCCCTTAACATACTATAAGGGATCTCTTTTTCTCAAGCTCAAATATACATGCATTACATTTCTATATGCATTAACATAAATCTATGATTTCATAATGCTTCAAACCTATATATATCATTTATTCATTCCTCATAAAACAAGATTTAAAGTCCATAGCATGCATTCATACACATCAAACTTGAATCAAGATCATTATATCATTAATTCAAGGCATTATCATAATTCCAACACATTGGCAGATTTTTCACTCAAGTAGCACAATTTATTTTTCATACCAAATGACCAATCCAAAGGCTATAAAAATTCTCCATGATACTTCAATGTGTCCCCAAGCTACTATAAAAATTTCAAAGCAAAAAGAGTCTCTACCAATGTTAACAAAATTAAACAAATTCTGGATCAGAAACCCATTCAGGCAACAGCCATAGTTCCCAATTTTATTACCCTACCAAATGAACATATCATATCATACAAAAATTCATAGTTGGACCTCAATATGTCCTCAACATCCTATAAAAATTTCAAGTGATAATTCAATCATTTGCTATAGTAATAAAATTAGAAAATTCGCAGCTCCTATTCCAACATTTCAGGCAACACATAGTTCACTTCGGTTTCTGTTTTTTTCAAGCATTAAAAGTCCAAAACTAGCTCAAGAAAATTCATTGGACTAGCTTAAATGTTGGCTTCAACGTATAATTTTTCTAGATGATAAAAATACCCAAAATTACACCAGAAAATTCATGAACAATCCCTCCCAAGAGAAATCTGAAAATCTAGCAGCATAGTCCAAAATTCCTTTTGGCAAAAATGATTTCCAACATCATCCAAACACTCCATCAAAATTAATACATCAATATTCATATGTTATCAACCAATAAAACTATAAATTTCAAGCGCAATCAAATCAGAAATTTCCAGAATAATTTTGAAAGAAAAGTGGATGGATAAAGCCCTACTTGTTGCTTAGAAACACTTGCTCTTGTTTTGGCTTTACTCTAAGAGTTCCTACACCAAATTCTGATCCAAACTACTCAAACCCTCCTTTAGAGCAACAATAGCAACAGCTACAATTCATGGAGAAGTGTGGTGGGGATTCTCATAGAGGATTGATTTAGGGAAATCAAGGGATAGGTGATAGTTTGATGCTTTGGTTATGGAGTTTGAAGTATAACTTTAAGGTTTCAAGCAAGGTCTTGTGTATTGATGAAGAAGACAATAAGGAGGCTGAAAAGCAAATGTCTTGGCCGAACCTTGAAGAGAAAAATGAGAAATGTGGTCTTGTGTTCATTTATTGCATATGATGTGTTGTAATGTATTTCTATCACAAATTAATTCCCTAAAGTAAAGTTGAAATTTTGCAATGCTCTCATTGGATAGTCATAAAGGCAAGTGGTGTGTCTCCTTTTGGGCCATACACTTGTTACATTAGGTGGCAAGTGGCATTGTAAGCTTCATATGATATACAAACTACACATCGTAGTTTAATCGAACGGGTAAATACTTACCCGTAAAATAGATATTGCCGAAAAATTAATTCCAGATCTAAAATTCTCATTCCATACCATTTCTAATCTCAATCCTATAACTTCTTAGTTTTGGGTACCTCTTGGGTCCTAATTCTAGAGTTTCGGTTGTATGGACAAGCAGATAGCCCTGCAAGGTCACTATTCATCGGTGAATTTTTTTCTTTTGCGATCACTAAGTCACCTTCATCATCACTACATCTTAGATATTTGAAATTATGACTAATGAAGCGCAAAATAATTTTTAAAATAATTTTTTGGGTGTTACATTACCACTTACCTTAAAAAGAATTTTGCCCTCAAAATTCATTTGAAATAGATTTTCAATATATATATATATATATATATATATATATTCATAAACCAAACAAGCAATTCACACTCAATTCAAACATTTTAAACAAATCCTAAACGGTTCTACCTTTTAGGAAGGTAAGGTGGTGATGTCCTTTCAGCTATTAGCACTCTAATGTAGTGGCTTTTAAATAGTATTTGAATATCTTTCCTGACACTCCTTCATTATATGTCCTGGCTTTCCACATCAATAGCATACATTCTCCTAGCCAAGCAAGGTCTACCCCCATGGTTCTTTACATTTGTGACAATCTTGTCTTGTGGTTAATCGTTGTTGTTTACCCTCATGCAAATTAGGTTGAAATTTCTTCTTTTGGGGGGAGTCACCTCATAATCTTCATCTTCAGGTGCCAATCTCTTATTAGAAGTTTGCTTAGCAGATTTACGATTGCTAATTTCTTGTTGGAATCCTCGACAGATAGCACTTGTTTACCAAGGTTGCATAATCCTTTATCTCTAAGAGTCCTAAAGCAGCTTCAATATCCTCACGTAACCCTCCTTCATACTTCATGCATTTCCAAGCTTCATCAGGATTACTGGTAGATAGTGGAAAATTTACAGAGCTCTTTGATAAGAGGCATTTATGCCACTTATCTTGCTACCAAGCCTTAGCTTTTTACATGAGTTTTACTTGAGTTATATGCAATTAATAAGAATTTTGATTTACTCCTCATTGTGTGATTTAAATAGAAGTATTGACTTTTGCATTGATTTTGGAATAAATTGTAATTACACCCTATTGCATTTGACTTATCTTGAGTATGGTTTTGTGCCCAGGAGCTTTAGATCAAGTGCAAAATGTCAAGAACAAGATTGCTGATATTTTGAGTTGTCCAACTTGACCTTCAGTTAGTATTTTAGCAATATTTGGAGCTACAAATATCTGATTAAGGTTATTTTGATAGCGTTGCAAAGCTTATTCAAAGGGTTACAATCGTTATTTCTAGGTCGAAGAGCTAATTCGAACGTTTTGGATCTCAAAATAGGCTTGTAAGTGTTCTATTCATCGCCCAGGCGATCATATGCGAGCAGTGGCATTCGGCGTACGCAAACGCAAACAGGGACCACTCACTCTCTCTAAAAAAGACACACTCACTTTGAGGTTGTCACTTTAGTTGCTATTATTCTCTCTCTACATCTCTTCTTCTTCTATCTTCTCTCTCTAAGAATTCCATTGGTGAAGATGTTTTGTCTTGGAGGTTGTGGCAACGATTGTTACTATTATTTTCAGGTTCTCTCTTATCTTCATTGTTGTAATCCTCAGAGATGGAGGAGTAGATTTCTTTATTAGTGTAGGGATTTCTGGATGGATTGGGATGACATTTGAGACCCTTTGTTTATATTGAATGCATTGGGTTTCTTAATGTTCTCAGTTTTATTCCTCTAATTATTGTGGTGATTGCTATAATCTTCATTGGAATAACTAAATTGGTGATTGTCGTTTAGGGAAACCCTTTGGACATAAATTGATAGATCTATTGGTTTATGTTTGAGGGAGAACATTAAAATTAACTTTTCGATTAGCAGTTAGACTATAGCAATTGGCTTACTAAATTAATGTGATTTCTAAATAAATTGGCGATCGTCATTTATTAGCTATTTGCATTGATTAAATTCTAGAGGTCGATTGATCACTAGTAGAATTGCCAAATTTATTACCAATAGCCACCAATGGGTTTAATATTTGGCCAATGATAATTAATTTTCAATTCTAGGAATACCTTACACTAGTGTCTTCTCTATTATTGCTATTATCTTTCAATTTACATTAATTGCTTTAATTCTCAAAACCCCAAATCTTCCCAACTAAGTATTGAAGCCTCCTTGAGGGACGATCTAGGTTGTATCCTTTACTACATTTTTTGTGCAACTTAGCACTTTATAAATTTGAATTTGCTTGTAGTCGCAACAACTCGCATCAAATTTTGGCGTTGCTAGGGAGGCATTAAAACTTAGTTGTTTATTTATTTATTTATTTTTATTTTTTTTCCAGTTTTTATTTTATTTTATTTTTATTTATTTAATTACTGTTTTATTTTCTACAAAAAAAAATGAAAACTAAAAAGGAAAAAAATTGTTCCCTTGTATGAGGCGTTCCCCTGTTGAAAATTTAATACCTCTTGATTCTAAAATGAGAAAACTTTGAGAAAAATTAGACAGGCAAGGCGTCAACAAGTGGAACCATCTGAGCATTCCTAATCCTCTGTTAGATGTTTCAAGTAATATAGGTGACATGGGAGATGGGAGCAAGACACTTAGGGAGCTCACTGCTCTTGATTTCACCCACGCCCTGGCCATTACTTACCCTAGGCTTGACAATGATTTTGAGCTTAAGGGATATATGGTTCATGCTCTGCCCAAGTTCCATGGGCTTTTGAGAGATCCCCACCAGCACTTGAAGAAGCTTCATATTGTGTGTTCTGGCATGAGACCTAATAGGGTGGAGGTGGATGATGTTAAACCCAGACATTCCCCTTCTCCCTAGGGTGCTATAGAAAAATGGTTCTTTATTCCCAGATGGTATTGTAAATAGCTGGATGGGGATGAAGAGGCTTTTCTTAAAGAGGTATTTTCCCACCTCTAGAGTGGCTTCTATCAGAAAAGATATCTTTAGAATTCGCAGGACTATGAGACTTTACATGAATATTGGGAACGCTTCAAGCTCCTTTGTGCAAGCTGCCCCAATCATCATATTCAGAGCAACTCCTTCTTCAGGACTTTTATAAGGGGTTGATGTCTGATAGATGTATGATAGATGCTGCAGTGGAGGGGCACTCCTAGATAAGACTCTAGTAGAGGCCCGTGCTTTGATTGAGAATATGGCTGCAAATTTTCAGCAATTTGGTTCCAAGGCAGCCACAACTACTAGAGGCCTTCATGAAGTAAGCCACCAAAGAATCTATTGTTGACCAAACTTTACAGCAACTTTTGGCCTTATGCAACAATCAATGGTGAGCCAGGCAGCAACTCCAATGGTTCCTAAGATCCGTGGCATATGTACTTCAAATAACCATCACATTGATATGTGCCTAGCATTGCAAGATGAACTCAACCACTAGGTAGCAACATACCCTTCCAGAGTCAACCTCAAAATTAGGCATGTCAGTTTCCATTTAGGAACACTTATAACTCTAGTTGGAAGAATCACCCTAATTTGAAGTGGGGAAAAATTCTCAACCACAGGACCAACCTTCACAGCAGAAATACTTGGCACCTTATTAGAGACAACAGGCCCTCCTGCACTTCCATCTTCAAATCCTACTATGACTGAGATGATGAAGATGATGATGGAGCAAATGCAGGAAATTAGAAAGAAAA
The DNA here is from genome assembly GCA_030441495.1 of Dalbergia oliveri. Lineage (NCBI taxonomy): Eukaryota > Viridiplantae > Streptophyta > Magnoliopsida > Fabales > Fabaceae > Dalbergia > Dalbergia oliveri. The sequence continues at coordinate 27,981,899 of JAMLFY010000003.1, forward strand.
TGCCCAAGTGAGAGATGAGGTGACTCAAATGAAGCAAAATTAGAGTCAGCAAACCCAAGCCTCCCAATTACCTTCCAGACCATGCCAAATCCAAGGGGAAATGTCTTTACTTGAGCTCTAGGACAAAAATTCCAAAGTGACTGGCCTATAGGAAAAGAAGCAAGTTGAAGATGAGCCTGAAGAGCATCTTAATGAGCGTGAGCGGGCCAATCCTACGCTAAGCAGAAGCTATGAAAGTTCCAGATTTCATTCCCCCATTACCATTCCCACAAAGAATGCAACCTAGGAAGGCTACTACTAGATTTGGATTCAGACATGGAAACCTTTTGGAAAGTGCATGTGAATATACCTCTATTGGATGCAATCAAGCAAATTTCCAAATATGCTAAATTCTTGAAAGATCTGTGCACCAATAGGAGGAAAATAAAAGGTAGTAGGGAGGACCAGGTGACTATGAGGGTGAATGCTTCCTCCATTATCAACAATCTACCACCTAAGTGCAAGGACCCGGGCACGTTTTACATTCCTACCATTGGGAACTTGCATATCATGAGAGCCCTAGCTGACCTTGGAGCTGGCATTAATGTTATGCCTAAATCACTCTACCAGTCCTTGCACTTGGGAGCTCAAGCCAAGGGGTTGCAAATTCACTGGCCAACCGAGCATCACAAAACCAAAGGGAGTATTGGAAGATGTTCTTGTCCAGGTAAATGATTTAATACTCCCTACTGATTTTTATGGGCTTGAGATGGAGAATAACACCAATGCCAGCTAGCATACATTAATCTTGGGTAAACCATTTTTGAAAACTGCTAAAACCATGATTAATGTTTATGCTGGCACATTATCCATGGAGTGTGGGGACATAAAAGTCCAATTCTCTTATTGATGCTATGAAACATCCCCATAAGGAACACTCTATGTTTGGCATTGATATCATTGATTCTTTAGTTGATGATGCTTGTGGAAATATGCTCTAAGGATCCAGATCCCCCTTTTCCACTTCTTCTTCTTCCATGGAATATGATGCACCTTTGCTTTAGAATGTCCCAAGTTTTCAGATACAAGTACACACCCAGGCAACAGCATCATTCCAGGTGCTCCATGACCAGCCCATGTTAGGTAAGAAGCCTGTGAAGGGAGTGGATCTTGTTGCATGAGCCCGAGCAAAACTGATGGCGGAAAGCCAAAGTCTAGATGGAAGGTACCTCTCTTAGTCACCTATGCACATCCCAATGGTGTAATTAAGTTGGAAAATCCTAGGATGATTAGGTGTAACATTGAGAAACACTAGCTGATGCACCTCCATGAGACCCTCACAAATTTAAGGGCTCATTATCTTTGGGTTGAAGCTACAAGCCTCCATGAGGGCCCTGACCATCCAACTTAGGGACGTTAAAGCAAAGTGCTAGGTGGGAGACAACCCACCGTGAGGTTTTTCTTTACCTTTCTCTTTTATTTTTTTGCATTTTATTTATTTTCATTTTAGTTTTAAGCCTTGCATCATATTTATTTTTATTTGCATTTTACACCATCCCTTTGGCACCTTAGAGGTTACATGCATAGGCTCACACCACATGCACTATATTGACATGCTTGGCATTGACATTATTTTGTATTGCATACTTGGTAGATTCACTGTGATATTTGGATTGAGTACATGCCCTTTTACTTGTGAGATTTTGAGACTATCATGTGCCATGCTTATTTGTTCATGTGTGCTTCCCTCTTTGGATTTGCATTCTAGAACTTGCTTAGGGTCTTATTCAAAAATATTTTTTCCATGTGCATGTTTGAATATGATTGAGGCATTTTTCTTGTTTTTAGCCACCTGCCCATATAGCTAACCTTTGCATGTTACCATTGTTTAGCCTATTTGAGCCTTATTACCCATTCTTTTGTTTTAGCACATCCTTAGCCAAAAGTGAAAAACCATGAAAATTCCCTACCTTTTAGGCTTAGGAGAGCATTTGTGAAAATTCTTATTTGTGCTTGAGCATAAGTGTGGGGAAAGCATGAGACATGTCCCAATTTAAGTGTAGGGAGGAACAATGTGTACTCAAAATTCAACAAGTGGCATACCAAGAAAATTAAAAAAAAAAAAAAGAAAAGCATGGTTGATTGAAAAAAAAATTCTGAAAAAGTTTGATTGAAGGTGTGCCACATTGCAAAAGAAAGGCATATAATTGTGTTAATTTGTACAAAGTGTACCCTTTGACACTTGTGCTCTTAGTGTATGCATTTGCTTTTCTTTTCTAAGGTTTAACCCATTGGCCTATATTTTTACCCATCTTCACCTAAGCCCCATTACAACCAAAGGTAGGTCCTCTTGATTCAGTATGCATATGTGTATGACAAAATGGAGAATGAGACCTAGCAAGCTTATGGTAATGCATTTTCAATTGAGGTGATTGAGTGTGCATCATAACCCAAAACACTTGAGTGAATGAGTGACAAACATGACCTTTGGAAGGATTTTTGTACTTGATCCATGCATCATATGTGAATTATACTCTGTGTGCTATGTTCCTGTTCATGCCTAGCTTGTTATAATTCTCTTGATTGTTGATGTGAAAGCTTCCTGTATGTCTTTAGGTTCATTGGATTGGTGTATTGTCATTTAATTTCATGCATCATACATTTTAGGTTAGGAGTCTAATGTAGTCCTTGAATACTGTTTCTCATCCATACCTTGGTTTGATCTTAGTTTCACATGAGGACATGTGAAAGCTTAAGTGTGGGGGAGTTTGATAAGAGGCATTTATACCATTTATCTTGCTACCAAGCCTTAGCTTTTTACATGAGTTTTACTGAATTATTGATACAATTAATAAGGATTTTGATTTACTCCTCATTGTGTGATTTAAATAGAAGTATTGACTTTTGCATTGATTTTGGAATAAATTGTCATTATACCCTGTTGCATTTGACTTGTCTCTTTGAATATGATTTTGTGCACAAGAGCTTTAGATCAAGGGCAAAATGTCAAGAACAAGGTTGTTGATATTTTGATCCTGTTAACTTGACCTTTAGTTAGTATTTTAGTAATATTTGGAGCTACAGATATCCAATTAAGGTGATTTTGGTGGCTTTGGAAAGCTTATTCAAAGGGCTACAATCTCTATTTCTAGGCCAAAGAGCTGGTTTGAACATTTGGACCTCAAAATAGACTTGGAAGTGTTCGATTCACCACCCAAGCGGTTAAAGCCTAAGCAATGAAGGAGGGACTGAAGTCAGGAAATCACATTGAGACCGCCCAGGTGGTCAAGAACCACCCAGGAGGTCATATGCGAGCAGTCAGCATTAGCGGACGCAAATTTTACAAATGGCGCCCACTCACTCTCTCTCTAAAAAAGACACACTCACTTTGAGGCTCCACTTTAGTTGCTATTATTTTCTCTCTACATCTCTCTCTCTCTTCTCTCTTCTCTCTCTAAGGATTCTATTGGTGAAGGTGTTTTGTCTTGGAGGTTGTGGCAACGATTGTTGCTATTATTTTTAGGTTCTCTCTTATCTTCATTGTTGTAATCCTCAGAGATAGAGGAGTAGATTTCTTTACTAGTGTACGGATTTCCAAATGGATTGGGATGACATTTGAGACCCTTTGTTTATATTGAATGCATTGGTTTTCTTAATGTTCTCCAGTTTCTATTCCTCTAATTATTGTGGTGATTGCTATAATCTTCATTGGAATAACTAAATTGGCGATTGTCATTTAGGAAAACTTTTTGGGCATAAATTGATAGATCTATTTGTTTATGTTTGAGGGAGAACATTAGAATTAACTTTCCAATTGGCGGTTAGGCTATAGTAATTGGCTCACTAAATTAACGTGATTTCTAAATAAATTGGTGATCATCGTTTATTATCTATTTGCATTGATTAAATTCTAGAGGTTGATTGATCATGGTAGAATTGCGGCAATTTATTACCAATAGCCACCAATGAGTTTAATATTTGGTCAATGATAATTAATTTCCAATCCTAGGAATACCTTACACTAGTGGCTTCTCTATTGTTGCTATTATCTTCAATTTACATTAATTGCTTTAATTCTCAAAACCCTCAAAATCTTTCCAACTAAGTATTGAAGCTTCCTTGAAAGACGACCTAGGTTGTGCCCTTAACTACATTTTTGGTGCAACTTAGCACTTTATAAATTTTAATTTGTTTGTGAGTGAATAGCTCGCATTCTCTTTGAACTTTGCTGTGTATTCTTGCTACGCTCATGGACCCTTGCTTGAGTGCCATGAACTCCAACTCCTTTGTATTTCTCATGAAGCAGGGAAGTACTTGTGGTAGAAAGCTTCCTTGAAGATATCTCAGGTGACTTCAATTTGAGAAGCTTCGAATAATCCCTTGGTGTTGACCTACCAAAATTCAGCATTCTTCTAACATGTAGTAGCAAAAGCCACTTTCTAGATCTTAGTGCAAGGAAGAATAGAAAATTTTCTCCATGGCCTTAATCCATTCTTCTTCTTTTCTAGATTAAAGGCTCCTTGAAAAGGCGAGGATTTGCTTTCCTGAACTCTGCGAACTTTGGTATTCTATATCCACTTCTACTCCTCTCAGGATTCCCAAATGGATTTCGTTCGGCATATCGATCCAACCTTTCCATCATCTTGTTGGCTGCTGTACTTGTCTCATAGCCCACCATCAAAGGTGTCCATCATACCAACTTCGTTTCAGCACCATTCCTAGTATGCCGATTTCCAGTCATTGATTCCTATCACACCAAACAAGAAATATTGAGTTGATCAGGCTCAATACCAAGCTAAGTGTGCAACAATCCACAATATTCTAAATCAAGTCATGCACATAAAATTTATAGTGCATGACATCTACTAAGAAAGCATAGCCAGTCCATTCCTCAAGGACCTACAAGGAAGACCTCTGATACCATAATGTAACATCCTCCCAAGTACAACTTCATCCTTAAGTCATGATATCGGACTCGAGAGATGTTGCTTATAAATTTGTAGACCTTTCTTAAATATCTATAACAAGATTGGGTAATTCATAGAATAACCAGTCATAATTCTATCGAAAAACATATAAAAAAGAAATAAAATATCCATTAAGTATAGATACAAATACAAGGAAAAGCTCTATTATGAGCTCTTATATATGTTTGTGTTTACATAAATACAAACATATGTACATAACAAAATAAAGTTAAAGAGATGCAACTATTGGGTTACGATGTATCCAATTTTCTATGATGGTGGCTGCATATCTCGCTTGAGTAATCTGGAGACGACATGGAAACACAAAACATAGGGTGAGAATCCTAAAATTCTGGTAGGGCATCCCAAAGGTATAGTAAAATAAATCCATGTCATCATCATCGTCCAAGCCACTTTGGTTTATTAAAAGAAATGTGAGTATGCAACATATATCAAAAGTTCATTTTAAAGTTCAAAAACCAATTCTCCAAAGTGGGTTTCTTTTATTATTTAATCACTTCAAATACACATGTCATAATAATCAACCTTATAGTATTTCGTTCTAATTTACGTGCCCTGGTATATCGAAAGGGTCTCATATGCATCATTCCTATCTTTAGTGCCCTGATATAATAAAGAGAATCTTTTCGTGCCTTTAACATATTATAGGGGATCTCTCTGCCCTTAATATACTATAGGATTTCATTCTTTACTCAACACATACAATTCTCAAGCTCTCATATACATGCATCACATTTCTATATGCATTAACATAAATCTATGATTTCATAATGCTTCAAACCTATATATATCATTCATTCATTCCTCATGAAACAAGATTTAAAGTCCATAGCATGCATTCATACACATCAAACTTGAATTAAGATCATTATATCATTAATTCAAGGCATTATCATAATTCCAACACATTGGCAAATTTTTCACTCAAGTAGCACAATTTCTTTTTATACCAAATAACCAATCCGAAGGCTATAAAAAAATTAGACAAGCAACAACTATATTTTCCAATTTTATTACCCTATCAAATGAACATATCACATCATACAAAAATTCACAGTTGGACCTTAATATGTCCTCAACACCCTGTAAAAATTTCAAGTGATAATTGAAACATTTGCTATGGTAATAAAATTAGACAAATTCATAGCTCCTATTCCAACATTTCAGGCAGCACATAGTTCACTTCGGTTTCTGATTTTTTTCAAGTAGTAAAAGTCCAAAACTAGCTCAAGAAAATTCGTGGACTAGCTTAAGATGTTAGCTTCAACATACAATTTTTCTAGATGATAAAAATACCCACAATTACACCAGAAAATTCATGAACAATCCCTCCAGAGAAATTGAAAATCAGCAGCATAGTCCAAAATTCCTTTTGACAAAAATAATTTTTAACATCATCCAAACATTCCACCAAAATTAATACATCAATATTCATATGTTATCAACCAATAAAACTATAAATTTCAAGCTCAATCAAATTAGAAATTTCAGAATAATTTTGAAAGAAAAGTGGATGGATAAAGCCCTACTTGTTACTTAGAAACACTTGCTCTTGTTTTGGCTTTACTCCAAGAGTTCCTACACCAAATTTTGATCCAAACTACTCAACTCCTCCTTTAGAGCAGCAATAGCAATAGCTACAATTGATGGAGAAGTGTGGTGGGGATTCTTTATAGAGGATTGATTTAGGGAAATCAAGGGATAGGTTATAGTTTGATGCTTTGGTTATGGAGTTTGGAGTGTAACTTTAAGGTTTCAAGCAAGGTCTTGTGTCTTGATGAAGAAGACAATAAGAAGGCTGGAAAGCAAATGTCTTGGCCAAACCTTGAAGAGAAAATGAGAAATGTGGTCTTGTGTTCATTTATTGCATATGATGTGTTGTAATGTATTTCTATCACAAATTAATTCCTTAAAGTAAAGTTGAAATTTTATAATGCTCTCATTGGATAGTCATAAAGGAAAGTGGTGTGTCTCTTTTTGGGCCATACACTTGTTACATTAGGTGGCAAGTGGCACTGTAAGCTTCATACGGTATACAAACTACACATCGTAATTTAATCGAATGAGTAAAATTCTGTACCGGTAAATAGATATTGTCTAAAAATTAATTCTAGGTCTAAAATTCTCATTCCATACCATTTCTAATCTCAATCCTATAACTTCTTAGTTTCGGGCACCTTCAGGTCCTAATTCTAAAGTTTTGGCTTGGGCGAGCAGGGGCCCACAAGGTCACTATTCACCCGGCCCTATTTTTTTTTTTGCGATCATTGAGTCACCTTCATCATCACTACGCCTGCAGATATTTGAAATTACAACTAATAAAGCCCAAAATAATTTTTAAAATAATTTTTAGGGTGTTATGTAACACCAATATTTAACCCAAACACGCCTAGGACGTATTAAGATTAATTATTAGTTATTACCTCCTTTTAATTTCATTTGCAAAACTACTTAGTGGAAAATACAGGTAAATTTTTTTTTGAAACTTATAAACAAGATGCAAGCCATTGTGTGCATTATGCGCGAAACGTAAGCAATAAAAAGTGAATCATGCAATACAAAAGCGAATAAGAACACTTCAATGATAGAGACAACCATCATAATATTAATTAACATAGTTTAGTACACAACCAAATACATCAACTAAAATATAACATAAAGTCATACCCATATAAGTGGGCAGAGCTCAGTACAAGAAACATAAACTAAGGGAAACATAACAGGAAATATAAATGGCAGATACATGAGAAGCCCTCAAAAGATCAGTCCCAAGCTATGACTACCCCCTTCCTCGAACTATGGATGATGCTCCTCCTCGTCCCTCGATGGTACATACCCAATAAACTCATAAGCTCCTCGGGTGTGTAGACAGGTGGACGAGACTTGACCTCCCCGACGCGGCGCATCTCCGGGTATCGAGCTCAGCCACTATGTCACTGGATCCTACCCCTCCCAATGTCCATGGGGTATGAGAAGACCCATCCGAAAGGGATGGTAAGGGGATCCTCAAATCGGTCTCGGAATGCCTCGGACGAGGAACGTACTTGGGGTAACCGGCGCACCGCTCGAGGCGAATGACGGCACGGGCTTCTACTCATCTCGGGTCGCGTCCTCTCGAAGATCATATCATCGCCATAGGGAGAGGTCGGAGTGAAGCGGAAGTTGGAGACCGGGAATGCAAAAAGACGACCCATGTATGCAAAAATCCGCACGGCACAACTACCCTCAAAGTGATAGGACTGATGGTCTGGATCATAGTGCAACTCCCACATGGGTGCGTCAACAAAAATCACGAACGACGCCGGAGTCTGAAGACGTAACGGAAAAGGAGATAAAGGGTGAGAATCTTGCTAAAGAATCTCATGGGGAACCTCCTATCCTAGTGTCATCACTTACGTCCCAGGAACCTTGGGTTTATCATAAAAAGATTAAACATGCAAAGGTTCATTATGAGGTTTTCTAAAAGATAATTATCCAAGGTCCGTTCTTTTATGATGGATCTTAATGCATGTATACAGCATACCAAAACATGAATGCATGACAATACGTTCAGCAGCAAACCAATAAAACACATCATCATCAACTAGTTCTCATAATAGTGGCATCTCATTTCTCAACTTGTGACATCATGGTATGTAAAAATAGTAACCGACCCTAATACTAGGCTATGAGCTCATACCGTAAGGAATCACACATCATGGGACTTTCTTTCTTCTCTGAAACATATCAACTGGTTAAGACTAGTGACTTTGTCCGCTTTGGCGGGCTAATGTCGATGCCTTCACGGTTTTACCTTCTCCTCACCGTCAGGAGAAGTACATCTTAGTCTGAAACGCATCGTCTGGTTAAGACCAGTGATATTGTCCGCTTTGGTATGGCTCCACGACCATACCCCTTATGGGTTTCCTTTCTCCTTCCTGGCAGGAGAAATGCGTCTCGGCATGTTACATATAAATCATTCTTTTCAAAACTTTTCTCAAGTCCTTCAAATTTGATGGAAATTCGAGCATAACAACTACACTCCGAATTTCTCAAATTTGAGTCATGCCACACAACTTAATAACACATGTTGTTCTCATGAAATATCTCAATCGAGTACATCTCTTATTCTTAGGAGCATACCCTCCTAACTCATTTCATGTTTCTCTTTCTCATGCATCTCAAGCATAATGTATCACATTATCACAACATGTCTCAAATACACATATAGTCTCATGCTTCATGGCATCAACATATTCTCATCATCACAAGTATACCCACTCAGCTTCATACTCACATCACACCTCTCTCATGGTGTCTTATGCATTGACCCTTCGGGTCTTAAACTTGTATTCCAATTATTCTAACTTCATTATGAGTCTTTATTACACCTAAGGGATCATTACTATTATTTCCTCTAATGTTTATGCTTACTAACATATCCATACAGCACTTCACCATCTTGGGCAGAATTTGTCAAGTGATTACGGGGTCTTAGAATCTTCTTTACCTTTTCTAAGTTCCGTCTTCGCCTAAAGCTCTATAATTGACTCCTAAACCAATTATGAGGGATTCCTACACATATCCATTAATTATGAACCATTTTCTCAAGTCCAATTATGCTGGAACAGAATTTATAATTTGTGTTTCTAAGTGTTCTAGAATTCACATTTTAAGTCCTTTTTAGTTACTTGTTCTTTCTAAACTTCCCTAAATTGTTCCTTGCTTCACTCAAACATAATTTTACACATTTTAACACCATAAAACAGAATTTATACAGTGGCCAATGTGCACAAGGTAGAACCGAAAACATAAGCATCAAATAGTCACATAATTTCATGATTTAAATGCATATAAGTTGCTAGTTTCTTGGAATCATTTTAGTAACTCAAAACTCTTTTAGAAACCAATTTATCTCATTAAAATCATGCAAAAATGGGTAAGGCCAGTAGCTAAATTATTTAGCTCAAGAAATAGATTTAAAACATAAAACTTTGTTCATAACGTTCATTAAGTACTCCTAAGCTTAGAAAAATTCCAAGACTTAGACTATGGGCACTTATGATTAGATGAACTCATCTCAAGTCCATCATCATCATCACAAGGCCGAAATGGCATTCTTGAAATGCCTCCATTTTCTAAAACTTTATGTAAGATACTTGGGCAAGTCTTTGAGCTCTAGGAGGTTTAAGTGATGACATAAACTTAAACATGATATGCACTTATTTTATTCTTCATTAGAAAATAAAGTGAGAGCATAAAATAAATATGAGATGCAACCTCTTTATTATCTTTAAAGATTAAGTGATGACTTGAAATATAAACATGAAATGCAAGCTTGGAAATTTAAACGTAATAATGCAAGTTCATTTATTTATTCTTGAGAGTTTAGTGATGGCATCAAAATAAACATGCTATGCAAGGCATAAACATAAACATGTGTGCAACTCATTTTATCTTAGCTAGAGCTCTTACAAGACTTTAGAGGAACATTATAGCCTTAACCTAATGTGCATCTTAACAACATAAAGTGAGCTTTAGATTTCTTAGCACCAAGTCTTCAACGAAGCCTTTGGTTTTGAACTTCATCATCAAGCTCTAGAAAATGTACACAAAGCTCAACACTTTGTCTAAATAAACATACAAGAACTAAGTCATATTCTTTATTTTATTACTCATGGGCTTCAATTAGAGTAAAACTCTTAACGGGACCAACTTTAAGGTTGGCAAGGGTAAGCTTAGAGCTCTTTGAAAACATAGGATTAATTTTCTTAACAAAACTTGTGTGTTGTACTTAACATTTTCAACAAACTTTGTTCAAAGAAAGAAAAGAAAATCAAAACCTTGAAGAGACTAAGGGAAAAGAAACCGAAGCCTTTGAGAGGAAAAAAGAAAGAACCGAAAACTTAAGCAAGAGAAAGGAAAGAAATCAAGAGCATGTATAGTCCAAGACCAAGTTTTCCAAGCCTTAGAGGTTTCTCACATGACAACAACAAGTCATTATCTTGAAACCTCATCATCAATCTAAAGTTTCCTCATGAAAAGGCCTCATGGCCGAAGAAAAGAAAAGGAAAGCTTAGAAAACCAAGAGAAAACTAAAACTTTTCTTAAATAAACAAGTAAAAACTTTAAAACAAAACCTCTACCTAAAGAAGTCTTGAGAGAAATGAAGGAAAGCTTGAGTTCTTAAAGGATTGAGAAGACAAAATCTTCTCTTGAGTGTGGATGTGTATTCGGCCAAAGAGAAAGCTCAAGGAAGATGATTTTTCCTTGAGTTTCTAAGCTTGGAAATGGAAAGTTTGAGTGTTTAAGAGATGGTTTGAGATGAGGGAGTGGTGGTTTATGGTTGTTTGTGGTGGTTTGTGGTGGTGGAAGGATTCTTTGAGAGGAAGAAGAAGATGAGCAAGATGAAGAGAAATTTGAGAGAAAAAGTAAGGAAGTGCAAGAAAACTAAACTTGGCAAATGATCAAAAGTGTAACCAAGTTCTTTCAAGCTTGATATTTATAGAAATTTTGCAACATGGAGGCTGCCTTGGGAGGGAATGGTCGAACGGACTCATTGGCTTTGGGGAGAAAAATATCTTTGATTGGCATAGGCTAGGCATGGGCAAAGCATGGTTGAAAGCATGGTGAGGTATGGTTCCAAGTATGGCCTAGGCATGACTCTTGAGTGAAATAAAACAACATGTGACACTTCTTGGAGGCCATGTATTCGGCCAGATTTTACAGCCAAGGGGGAAAGGAGATTTGTTCATGTAATTGTGGTTTAGTGATGTGTTTAGGTGTTTCTTTGATTAAGGTTTTGATTAGGAGTTTGTAAGAAAGTGTTTAGGTGAGGTAATGACTAATTAAGGTTGTCAAGACTTGATTAAGAGGTGATCTTGCTAGATTAACAATTAAAAATCATTTTTCTTAGTCAAATGAGGTATGGGCACAATTCCTTAATTTAAAGAATTGGAGAGAAAACACTATTCAAGATTCCATGACTAGGAATCTTGAATTAAAGAATGTAATTATACTTTAACTAAGCAATCTTAGGTTCTAATTAACCTTAATAAATTATTTTGACTCTAGATTAATTACCGAAATAAATTAATCTTCGATTAGAGCCTAATATTGCTTAGGTTTACTTATTTATGTCATTAGGCTCACTGCACACTGTTCTAGGGGCAAAATGGTAATTTTGCACTAAACCTGCCTGGGGACCCGGGCGCGACTCAACATCAAGAATCACTCATAAACACCATTCCAACTTTCTGGAGAAGTTTTGGACTCAAACAGCACCTTTACCTGCGTAGGACACGGGGGGGCATTTTGGTCATTTTGAGCTGAAAATTCAAACAAGATTTTCACCTCGAATATCAAACACAACAGTTATAATCCCTCTAACCATTGAGTTGACCTATTCGAGGGCTCCGGATCGGCTCCTCGAATTTGGATAACCTCAGGGGCATTTTGGTTATTTGTACTCAATCCAGAAAATGAGCGTTACATGTTACACTACGCACTTGCTCACACCCCGTGTCTAATTGTTAGAAGCCATTTCCGCACACACCACAATGTTTGAGAGATGGAACTACTTGTTGCATTGTTGCTTATCATCCCATGTCCCTAGCTATTGTGATTATGCTTAGTGTTGTTTCTTTATATTTTTTGTACCAGTAAGTTCTAATTGGAATTTTAATATATTAGATATTGTATAATGTACTATTACCTTTGCCTGAGATGTACTTAAAGATGGGAATGCCATTCTATGTGAACCTGTCATGTACTAAGTTTATTATTAATATTAAAGTTCATTATCAATATTATGTTATTATGCATCGAGTATTTGGGTAAGTGACTTAATGAAAGAATAGTTGAAAATTTATAATTTTCCATTTCAAGTCAGGCTTAATTTTTGAATGTATGGTTTCAAAAAGAAAAAATTTCCTATTTTCATGTAACTCTAATTTTTTAAAAAGGAAACGCAAAGCAAAAGGTAATAACTAATAAGAACGGAGCATAACTTAAGTATGGTTCGATCTTACTGGGTGTTACATTGTCTACCACAGCTAGGATCGGCCAAGGACTTAACATCAAGAATAAAGGTCAAAACAATCATTATTATGCATATTGATAAATGTGTTGATTACTTAACTAACACATTTACACTAAAAGTATACATAGAAGAAAAAAATTAATACTACCTAAATATTATAAATGGACAAATATCTTGAAATATGAAAACGTAAAAATTGATAGTTGTTTTGAAATTGGGGAGCATTAACTATCCGTATATAATTATGCAATTCAAATTTACTTGTCTCTCTTAAATAAATTACCCTCAATACGTTCCATATTTATTTTTTACAACTCATACATATAAACTGTAGTTATTTTGTTTTTACAGAAGCTTTTCTCTCTCTGACTAAAATCAAGGAGGAGGAGAGGCAAGACGTCACCAAAGAAAAAGGAAATCAAGAACTAGCAGTTTGTACGGTTTGCACCAATTCTCCCGTTGAGTTGACAATAATTGATTTAAGGATAAGTGTTTTTGTTTGGTTTGCTTTTCTAATGTGTGAAGAAGTGACACTTTGGTTAATATCAATTTTGACCAAAGCTAAAAATATTAGCTTTTACTTTGTGCATCTCACATTAATTTCTTCAAACTCATCTATTTAATATCATTTCTAAATACAAATCAATTATTTTAAAATCAGTTTTTTCAAAATCAATTTTTTTTAACATCAATTACTATAGTTTTTTTTTCAATTTCTTTTTCCCAAAAAAGCCTTTTCCGTTTCTATTGCCTCGAACCGAGAACTCTCTCTCCCCTCCTCCTACTTCCCACCTACGCTCCTCTCTCTCTCTCTCTCTCATTTTTTGTTGTTTTTTGGTCGTACTCCCCCTTTAATTTGAACATTCTTGTTCCACCCGTATACGCGCACTCGTGACTCCTTCTCATTTATTAGAGTGTTTGTTGTGGAATCCAAACCCCTCACCCACCCAAAAAAAAAATTCCTCCCATATTTTCATTTTTCTCTCTCTGGGGGTTTTCAATTTCCATTGATTTTCTTCTTCCTGTGATGAGCTTTTGATTAATCCATTACTTCAGGTATTTCTCTCATTTCTCTCCTCAATTTCTTTTCCCTTTTGCCGCTTCTGCTTTTTTTTTTATCTTTTCTTTTTTTTTTGTTTGGATCCCTGACGACGCCTTTTTTGTTAATGGGTTGACTGAGGTTTCGTTTTTTAATGGCTGAATTTTTTTTGTTTTGTTTTCTTAATTGGGTTTTCGCATCATTCCTGTGGTTCTTGTGGGATTTTGTTTGTGTTTGTTGTAGATCTGTGGTGGGTTTTGTCTGGAATCTGATGATGCATTTGTTGTTTAAAGGTTTAGGGTTTTAATGATTTGGCATGTGCGAATGGATGGGACAGTTTGTTCTGTTTAAGGTTTGAGTTTGATCTGTGTTTTTGATGACCGATGTTTCCTTTCTTGTTTGTGGGATTGGTCGAATGGATCAAACAGTGTTATAGTGTCTTCTGGCAGATCATATTTTCAGACAAATTATTTAAATTTAAATCTTTCTCAAATGTTAAACATATATAATTGAAAATTTGATGAAATTACTGGGACTAACGTGTATATGTATATATATATATATATATATATATATATATATATATATATATAGATACCTCTTAACTTTTGTACTATATTTCATTTTTAAATTTGGCTTCTCTAAAGTGAGGAGGATTGTAAGTGCAAGTGAGGGGTCCTCACCTTGATCATTTAGTGAGATCTATGCATGATGCATACATGATGGAATTATTGATCCAAGGGTGAGTTTCACTTGTGCACTTTGCCAAACTCTTCACTTAGAGGAGCTAAATCCTTCATTTTTACATGTCTTTTGTGACTAAACCACCGAAAATTTTATATATATATATATGGGCAGAGAGACACCCGAATCTAAAGCTGGTTCTAGCAAAATGTGTTATTTCTTTGGCTGTTTTGTCTTGTTTTGATTATTATTTCTGGGATGCTTTGTCCTTCCATTTGATGTTGGTCAAACTAATCGACCTTACATGTTCTTTTTTTTCCCCCTTATATTCATGGGCTTATTCTATTTAACTAATCAGAACAAGTCAAAGCTAATTTTGGGAATTTGGGATGCGATTGTCATATTCTTTTAAAATAAATGTATACTTGTGACTTCATTGTCATTTCCCTTTAGCAGCCGGTTTTGACCTACTGTGTTTTTTAAAAGCATTCTTTCGCTATTTGCATGACTGCAGTTTCATTTTGATAAATTTAGATATTCCCTCTTGCTCATATGCGCAAAGGAAAATCTATTTAGCTGTGGTAAACTGGTAATGATTAGACCATCTTATTATCTAGATTCTTAAACTGGTTAATGGTCTATATTGCTTAGAGCAAGTCTTGTTTACTCTATTTGAATGTCTCAATAATCACATCCTGAAAGGAGTTATGCAAGATACTTTGGCCTTGAACAGTTAACTGCATTTCTAATAATAATTCTGCTCTTGTTATCTGCATTTTCTTAAGTTTTTTCTTCTTATTCATATGAATTGGGCCTGAAATTATAGTTGTAGAATGTCATATCTGTCCAATGAATCAGGATATTTTATACTTGTAATGTTTCATATCATTGGTTCTTTTCTTAATATTATAATTATAATTACATAGCCTAATACTTCCAATTTTTACAGTAAGTTTGTTTCTCTGTTCATTTGCAAGCATAGATTCCATCTTATTATCATAATATTTTTCTATTCATATGGAGGATAACCTGATAAATAGAGGTTGAGGACCAAGGAATACGCAACTAGTTAAGAGACACTAACAAAGACCTTGATCTAAATGATCTTTCTAAAAGTGTGGTCTTAACCCAGCACGCTGGCAGCATTTGATCCATGTAGCCAAGCCTGATGTAGTTGGATAAGGTTTTTGTTGTTTTTCTCCTTGATATGGTGATTACCCTTTCAGGGCTAGGATGAGAAATAAGCAGTCCCAATTCGTCAATATAAAATTGGTTGAGAATTAAATTGTCAAAATGTATAATGAATGATGAATGCTTGTGCTTTTGGATCCTTCATGTATTTTGTTTTCCTTTGTAACTCGGTCAATCAAGTTATAATTTATTAAGCATTCCAAGAGTTTGTACTTAGCAAATTTGTTTTGAAACCAAACTTGATGAACACAATGATGCATCTTTGATCCTCTCAATATAGGAACATCGGAAAGGATGATATATTTGCCATATAAAGGCAGAATTCATGCTTTGACTGTTCACTGTGCAAATAATCAGTTTTCATGGAAGAAATTAGCTGAAAGCATATTTTTCAGAACTGAACCGGATCAGCAATTCGGATTTGCTATCGACTTTGTCAAACCCAATTTACTCGGGTTGAACCGGCCGGGTTTGCCTTGAACCGGTGCTATCAAACCGTACCGGTTTGCAAGGAGAATTAATATTTTCACAAAAATGGCAATTGTGGGGATCGAACTTGATACCATGGGAAGGAAAGCACTCTCCGCCACCACTAGACCACTAATGTTTTTGTGTTATTATGTGTAAATAATAATATATATTAGATAGTTATTTGAACTATATTATTATATTATATTTTTACATATTTATTTAATTAAATCCGTTTCAACTAGTTGAATCAGTCACCTAGTGACCTAGTGCCTTGATGGAGTCAATCACAATCGGTTCTGAAAACTATGGCTGAAAGTGTGCATGTAACACCTAACTAATTACACTTTTTTAACTGCATGATCAAAAGTCAAAAGAATCACTATGTATTGAATATGGTTCCTGCCTTTTGGTTGATTATATTGAAATCTCTTTTTCATTTTTCCCCTTAATGCATTTTTCCCTTTAATCACAGGGCTGCTGGTGATTGCTTTTATTAGCATGGCATCAGGTAATCCATTCTTTGATGAGATAAGGAGCAAATCCGATGTTGATCCTCCTCAAAATGAAGAGTCAACAGATGTTAGTGAATTAGTGAATGATCCTGCACCAGCTGCTCTTAAACCTAATGGGACTGTTTCAAGTAGTGTTCGTGAGCTTTTAGAGTGCCCTGTTTGCTTGAATGCCATGTACCCTCCAATCCACCAGGTTGTTTATGTATTGATGATGGTTTATTGTTGTTTGGGTTTTTGAGATAGTATGTAATGGTAATAATAATGTAGAAATATTCGGGGTCAAAGTGTAATTTGATAAAGTAATTAAGGTTTCAAACTGCAATCAACGTAAGCTACTGGTTTCATGTAATGGTTTAGCTGCTAGTCAACAAGATTGGTGAAAAAGAAAAATAATGGAATTCTCATAGTAATAGTAAGTTAAACTAAATGGTTTGTGAGGTATGCCATGGCAAAGCTGAGTGTGAGGGTGTTAGTCTCCTCATGCAAAGTTAATTCTCCCATGTCTTGCCCAGATGATCTATTCTGTGAATATTGAATATTTCTCCTGGCAAGAGCTCAATCATATTGCTTTAAATTGAATATTCTCTTACGGAACAGAAGGTTTTTTTATCTGGAAATTAGGTAACATGTTTGTGTATTGTTATTGCAGTGTTCAAATGGTCACACCATATGCTCAGGTTGCAAGCCTAGGGTCCACAACCGGTGCCCTACTTGTAGGCACGAGCTTGGCAATATCAGATGTCTGGCACTAGAGAAGGTTGCTGCATCTTTGGAACTTCCCTGTAAATATCAAGGTTTTGGGTGTATCGGTATATATCCATATTACAGCAAGCTGAAACATGAATCCCAATGTGCATATAGACCTTATAACTGTCCGTATGCTGGTTCAGAATGCTCAGTTATGGGTGATATACCCTACCTAGTGGCCCATCTGAAAGATGATCACAAGGTGGACATGCACAATGGTAGCACCTTTAACCATCGTTATGTCAAATCAAATCCACAAGAAGTTGAAAATGCCACATGGATGCTCACGGTATTGTTTTTCTGAAACTACATTTTCCTTACTTTTCTATTGACTGAGCAAATTCACTAGACAGTTGGTAAATTGTGTATGATTTTGGGGCATGTTTTGGACGTTCATGTGTTTTAATTGTCTTATTTTTGTTTTGAAATGAGCCTATAATCAAAGACCTTTGGAGTGCTTCTTGGACCAAACATGTTAATTGGTCATTCAGTTGATGAAAAATAGAATTCAAGCAACCTGATCAGCCTTGCTTTTTTGAAAAAAGTTTTCTTTGCTGGCCTATGAGTACTGGAACATCTCAATCTGACTTGATTTTTTGAAGTTGTATTTGGAAGGAACTATTAGTTTTCATGTTGCAACATTGCGATTCCCTCCCCTGGTCTCTGTGCAAGGGCTCAATCTAAGCATTTAATCTTGGATTTTATTCAAAATTTGGGGTTTAGCTGATTCATGGATCTCACATGTTTCCAGGTTTTCAGCTGCTTTGGTCAGTATTTTTGTCTGCATTTTGAAGCTTTTCAGCTAGGAATGGCTCCTGTCTACATAGCCTTTTTGCGGTTTATGGGTGATGAAACGAGGCAAAGAATTATAGCTACAGTCTAGAGGTGGGTGGAAATGGGAGGAAGATGATTTGGCAAGGGGTGCCTAGAAGCATTAGGGACAGCCACCGCAAGGTTCGTGACAGTTTTGATGGTCTCATAATTCAGAGGAATATGGCTCTCTTCTTTTCTGGGGTGACAGGAAGGAATTAAAGCTAAGGGTTACGGGTAGGATTTGGAAGGAACAGTGACTGAGGGAGATGATGTCCTTTCTTTGACTAGCAATGATATTAGAGTTGATAGTTTGTAGTGCAGCGTATTTCTTGTAGTGATTTTGAACTCTTCTGGTCATGTATTTTGTTTTGTAATTTTGGGGGCAAACTCTCTTTGCTTATCCTTACATCAAATGCATGAACAGGAAGGTGTACCGATTATCACTATGATAATTACCAATAGAGATGTAGAACCTTAGCGTGCTCCATCTATATTTCTTTTAACTATAAATGTAGAGCAGTTGAGAAAATGTTGCATGCGCACAAGCTAAAAGTAAATAATGAAACTTCGTCAAGTTTGTTTTGTTGTACTGCGCAGGAATACATGGCATGCTATATTTTGCGTTTTATGTCAAGTCTGTTAACTTGTTGCATTCCTTTTTGACTTGTAGCACTTGAAGATGACGGTTAGATTGATTGGTTTCTTATACTAAATCAGGTTTTATTGCAAGTCCACTATCTAGTGTGCTAACTTCACGTCAAGATTATTGATTATCTTCAAGCTTGCATTCAATAACTTGCCTTGTTAGCTTTAATATTTTTGGTCGTCCTTGTTAAGCTTTATTGATGATGTAATGATTTATTGCGTCAAAATGAACAATCAAACGTGTTGCTCGTCCTGTGTTCCAACTGGCTTAATGATATGTCAGTGTCAAAAGAAGCAACTGGTAATATTTTTCAAAAGCACGCCAAACCACGAAAATATTTGGTGATTGATCCCATGTGGATCAATACTCCGTTAGATTAATGGAATGCTTTAGCCTTGTCCTGTGACACAAAGGGATATAAAAGGTTGATTTTGACTGCATTATCCTGCCAATTACATGCTGAAGAAAATCATTAACCCTTATTAAGATCTGAATTGCTGAACTGAATATTTTCTACAAAAGACAAACTGAAAAAACAACCAGTTACATCAACTACAATAACCAACTCTCGTCTCACCACATTTTCTTTTCTTTTCTTTTTTTCTGTGAAAAAGGATATGTATTGCAGCTTTTGGTTTAGATGTTAAGAACTATGGAATGTAACATTTCTAACAGAGAAAAAGTTAAAATAGCTCACAAAAACAAAATTTGCCTACGAAAACAGGCCTCAGCTGCACTTGGCCAAATATGCATTCCATCCTTGAAGACGGTACTCACGAGCTGCCTCAACTGGATTTGCTGACTTGATGATGCCACGGCCCACTATAATAATGTCACTACCCGTATCATGGACAACCTGAAACACGATATGGTGAATTTTCCAAGGCAGCAAGCTCAAATATAAGAGTATGCGGAAGTGGAAAACACAAGACCGAAGCAGAAAGAGGAAATAAATACTGTATTGAGGCATTTTCAACACATTAAAGAGGAAGGTGGGAGAAGTAGTACCGTTTCTGGCACATCTGTTATTAAGGCAAGATATGACATAAAAATCAACTAAGAATAAATAATAACATTAATTTTAAAACCGAAGTGGCTTGAAATTCAAACATACAAGTTGGATGAAGGAAAAATAAAGCATTGTGGGATAAGACTTGATTGTTTTAGCTGTTGTATCTTCAGCTAGAAAAACAAATTAGCTTGCCAAGGGAAGTTAATCAAGAATTCATTGCCCTTTTATTCGATTGTGTAAGGTAATATTTAGATATTAGCCCCAGAATATCAATAAATCTTTGATCACTCTAATTGGAGGTCCAAACCAAATTTGATGATGTCAAATTACCGAGACTATATTAACAACTCTTGTTAATTGAATTTTGCTTCGTTTCTGGCTCAATGCATTGTAGTTAGGAAGTACAATCAGAGTGACAATATGTTCAACCTTCCTTCCCTTTCTATTTTCATATTTTCTCCACAAAATTCTTTTCAAGCTAAGAATGAAAGATGAACTGAGTAAAGTGTGTATATGACTAGAAGATGCAGAAACTCACAGAATCTGGAGTGTTATATTGCTGCCCTAAAGCATCACCACCAGTCACCATTTGAACTCCAGGAGTTGCATGAATGAAAGAAGGATTTATGGGAGCCCCAGCCCACGATGCTGGATTGACTGAGATGAAGCCAATAACAAAGTCAGAATGATCCTCAGCAATTTTCACTGCAGCAGTGGTAGAATCTCCCTTGGCAAGGTTACCAGCGGAACTCATTTCAGCAAGCAGCAACAGACCCCTTCCACAAGGCAAACCCTGATTATGGTTCAAGAAACATGTTAGGATAGCAATTTAGGTCTGGCTACAGTCAAGATAGTTATGAGTCATGACTAGTATTATAGACCTTTAACTTCAGTCCATCCATATTCCAGGACCAGAGATAATGTGCGCATTTAATATATCAGCCCAGTCCAGTATATGAAAGATCCCTCTGCAGGTAGCAGAACAGAATGATGTTATACTAGAGCAGAAATGGATGAAAGGACACCAAATTAGAATCCAACATAGGTGCATAAAGTCTTACCCTTCATACTGCATGGTCACTGTGTTACCAATGTCAGCAAATTTACGGTCCTCGAAGATTAAGAAGTTATGTTTTTCTGCGATCTTCAACAGCAAAAACCATACGTTTGAGACAATTTAACCAGAAATGCAAAATTCCTTGAAACTATAAAACATTATGCTCATAATCAAATAACAAGTCATGACATCGACAATCTATTTTCAACTAGTGGTAGAAAATCTATAGTGTAAAATTGTTAACAATACAAGGATGCAAAAGTTTATGCCATACTGGAAGGGAAAATTGAGCTTCTTTTAGTACTATACCGAGTGGAGTTTAGAGCCAAAATCAGGAGTAAAATCAGGTAAAATATCCACATGAGTTTTCAGCAAGCATATCTCAGGCTCAACCTGGCAGGAAAACACGACAGCTGAATCGGTTAAAATAATTTTAGCTATCAAGGCCAAACTTCTAATACAATCTGTTTGATTATAATAATCCAGAGATCAAACACTTCTTCTGTAGAATGTATATAAGAGATCATACAAATTGCCAAGGACTAACTAAAATAATTAAAAAGATTCTGAAAGCTGATGACCCAAGTGAATGAAGCTTTCTGACTGTGTAAAACTGGGGGTTGGATTGGTTTTCCTAAGAAATATGTTGTCACCTTCTCAGCAATTTCAAGCAATTCAGCTGCAGTTCCAACATCTGCAGCCAAACACAGAATACTCTCCTTCTCAGCCATTATCTCGAACAACCTCTTTCCTGTTGGATTTTGGACAGCGTCGCCCTCTCCAAAAATGGCAATGACTTGACCTTAGCCATAGTTGTCAAAGCAGCGACCCTGCGATTCTCCTCTAAGAACCTCATAACAATCCTTACCATCTCTTCATCAAGCTTTCCTTTTTTGCTCAAAATTTTCACCATTTCAGTCAATTTAATAATTGCATGCAGCTTGATTCCATTACTCTCCAAATTCTCTCTCCCACATTGCTCTCTATCAATCAGAACAATAGTATCAGTGACCTTCAACCCTGTGGCACGCAGAGGTGCAGCAGTTTCCAAAACTGAAGTGCCACTGGTAACTAAATCCTCAATTATCAAGCAGCTTTGGCCAGGCTTAAAATCACCTTCGGTGGCTTTAGAAGTGCCATAGTCTTTGATTTCCTTGCGCATGACCAAAGGGATTAACACCAAAATTACTTAAAAATTAATTTAAGCTTTTTAGTCGTAATTTTAAAAATATAATAGTTTAACAACGATGCTCCAACGAATGTTAAAAAAAAAAAAAAATTTCGGGCCGGTGAATAGTAACTTGCGGCTCATCTGGCCGGCTGCCAAAACTTGAGATTCCTGGACCCAAAATGTCCAAAATTTAAATATGAGAATAAGGTTAGAAATATGGGAATGAAAATTTTATACCTAGAATTAATTTTAATGATAATATTTTGGATTACGTTGCTCGTTTTGAGATTTCGACTTCTAACATTGAAGATATTTCCATCATAACCAATGGATGATACCCACCTCTTTAGAACATGTGAAGGCCAAGATCTAATCTTGAAATCCAAGATTAAATCCTAGCCATCCATTCTAATTTCTATCTTTAATAATTAGGATTTTATATTACATAATATCTAATATTACTAAAGGATAAATATCACACCAAAAGCTTACCTTTGAAGCTTCATTTCTCGGACATGAAGAGGAAATATAGCACCTCCATATTTTCTTCCATGAAAATTTGATTTCCAACCTCAAAATCATAAGCCTACACTTGTTAAAACCCAAAACTCCCTTCACAAAACTTGTTCTACACCCCAAACCCCACAAATATAATCTATTAGAATTTTAATCCATCACTTTTTCCCACTTTGAGCCATCATACATCACTGTCTAAGGGAGGTTTGTGACTTGATTTGGAGTCCTTGAGTGAAGAGAAATCAATTAGAGCATCTTTTGGAGTTAGAACTCTTCAAGCATCACAAGTAGGGTTTTTTGTTGTCTTTTCTTGCCAATTTTTCTGTTCTGTTTTGTTGATATATGTCCAAAATTTTTGATGAAATTGATTGATATTATGTTGAAATTGATGTATGAATTTTGGTTGTGTGTTTGGATGGTGTTAGAAAATGGTTTTCATCAAAATAAGTTTGGACTAGGTTGCTGGAATTTCTGTTGTTCTGTAGGCAGCAGTGGTTCACGAATTTTCTGGAATATTTTTGGGTGTTCTCGGAGCTATAAAAATTATATGTTGGAGTAAACATCTTAAAATAATTACCTGAATTTTCTTGGGTGTTAGTTTTAAGGTTTGATGCCTCAGAAAAATCAGAAACCGAAATGAGGCAGATGTTGTCTTGATTGTTGAGATTGAGGCAGTAAACTTGTCCGAATTTATTACCATAGAAAATGATTGAACTAGCTCTTGAAATTTTTACACGAAGTTACTATATATTGAAGTGTCACTGTGAATTTTATTGTGAATTAATTCAATCATTTGCTGGGGTTAAAAATTAGGGGAACTCGGTTTTGGTCTGGGAATTGGTGGCCCCTGACCACTAAATTTGTACATTTTACTGAGGTAGCTATAGAGCTCTGTTGTCCTGAAATTTTTACAGGTTATTCTAGACATATTGAAGTGTCATACAGAATTTTTGTGACTCTTGAAATGGCTGTTTGATATGATAATGAAATGTTGTACCTAGGACAGTAACTCTGCCCATTGTGCTGGGAATGAAACAATGCTTTGAATTGAGAATGTAATGACACTTTGGCTTCTAGTATGATATGAGTATTTGATATTAAGTATTTGGCCATGTGACTTATGACATGTAAATGCATACTATGGATTTTAAAGATTGAAGTATGAGAGAAGAATGAGAATTTCATTGTGAATGATTGCCTATATGTGGCCTATGTATGCATTTGAGAAAAGAAAAGTATATGATGCCATCATAAGGATGTATAATTTAAATTGTGCATGTTCTGACATATGGACAAAATAGAAACAAGACTTAGATTGAATAAGGGGAAGGCGAAAGTATAACTTCCCAAAATTTATTTTGAGTCGGTAGACGTATTGGCTAGGAATAGATCTGTGGGATTAAGAAATGGAAAAATGAAGTTCGATGACCACGTAGGAATGAGCTCAGTCTTATAACCTATTTCCCTTGTGTGGTGTGATCCACCATAAATACTCGTTGGGTATAAATGGATCTATTGTGGAATTGTCCACTGAAATTACCCGTTGGGTAAACTAAGTCTTTCCTATGTCAATGAAAAAGAAAAATGCACTGATTTGATCTTTGTGGCCATAAGTGATACCATGTCACCTTGAGATAAATTCATTGCATGTATTATATGCTACTTATCTTATTTTGAATTGTCTACCTTATGTAACTTAGTAATTGTTGGAATGTGATGAGATATATGCTTGAAGTGATGAAATGCTAAAAGAAACCCATTTCGGAGGAATGGTTTTTGAACATTAAAAATGAATCTTTGATATATGTCGCATGCTCACATTTTCTTAATAAACCGAAGTGGCTGGGCGATGACGATGACATTATGATTGTGAAATTGGGAGTTGCCCTACTGAGAATTTTAAAAATTCTCACCCCTATGTGTTTGTTTCCGTGTCACCTCCAAGTTAAGCCAGATGATGATGATGCTGCTATGCAAAGGAGTGTAGATTGCTGGAGTGTAGTAGTTACCTGTTTTATTCTTCCTGTACTTAGTGAAATGAGTATGTATGTAAATGTATTAGAAGACAGATATGTACTAAAGCTCATAGAGGACCTTTCTTATGTATTTTAGCTGTATGTTTAATAAACTTGATGTTTACTTGTAATATGTTTTAATAGAATTACACTTAGTTATCTTTACGTAAATTCGAGCTTGCTATAGATAATTAAGAGATATTTGCTAATTAACAAGTAACAACTCTTTAGTACGATATCATAGCTTAAGAATGGGGTTGTACTTGGGAGGATGTTAGGGATGTTTTGAGTGAAGAGAGACACAAGTGGCAATAGGTAGAGCAATGTAGGGGACACCACATACAAGGTCAAATGAAGTAGAAGAGGCATAGGAAACCAGGTTCTGAGATTCCCAAAGAGAAGGGAGGATTACGAGGCAACGGGAGGTCTATGTTGATAAGGAGATGCCAGATTTTAGCTTGAAGTTGCCAAATTTGACAGCTGAGATTTCATGGAGTTGAAGAACAAGAGACTCCATTAACGACAACAGTGACTAATATTCCTTCAGAGATATTGTGCCTTTTAAGTGTGCTTCAACAACTGTCTAAGACCTTAGACAACCTGCCATTCAATAAGCAGCATAATCAATTGAAATATTTTGAAGAAATAGAAATGTAAGACCCCACAAGATACATAATTACTTGATCACAAATCTGAAGCTTCAGAAGAATGGCAACTAGTGGCGTAGAACTTGTCATGCTATTGAATATTCTACATCATGACAATATAGAAGTGGACAAATCCATTGTTCTTCCTCTCAAACTCCATTAACAAGCTTCAAGCTTGCAAAACCCTAGCTCAAAGTCACTAAAACCACAAATTCTCTTCACTAAACTTATTCTATTCATCATAACCTACAAATCTAACCGATTATAATTTGAATCCATCACTTTTTCCAACTTTGAGGGCACACAATCAGAGGTTAAAGGAAGGGTTTGATGTTGGTGGGGAAGCTTTGAAGTGAAGCAAAAGCATTCTAGAGCATCCTTTGGAGCACAGAGCTCAAGAGCTCTCAAAGTAGGTTTTCTGCGCCTTCCTTGTGAAATTTTTCAATTCTGTTTTGGCTTGCCCTAATTCCGAAAATTTTGATGATATTGATGGTTAACATAATGATATTGATGTATGAATTTTTGTGTTGTGTTTGGATGGTTTTAAAATGGGTTTTCTCTCAAGTGAAATTGGAACTAGGTTGCTGACTATTTCTGTTGGAATTAGAATTTTTCACGAATTTTCTGGAAATTTTGTGGGTGGTTTCATGAACCATGAAAATTATATGTTGTAGTTAACCTCTTAACTAAACACACGAATTTGCTTAGGGGTTAATTCTAAGGTTTGATGCCTCAAAAAAATTAGAAACCGAATTGTAACTGCTGTGCTAAATTGTTGAGACTGAAGTGACAAACTTGCCCGAATTTTTAATCATAGCAATTGATTGAGATAGCTCCTGAAATTTTTACACAAGACTAATAACATGTTGAAATATCTCTATGAATTTTCTTGTACTATGATTCCATCGAATTCTAGGGCTAAATATTTTGAGAACACAAGTCTGGACTATGAATTTGTGGCTTCTGACCACCAGATTTTCCTATTTTATTGAAATGGTTATATAACTCTGATTGCCCTGAAATTTTTCCAGGTTGTCCTAGACACATTATAGTGTCATACAGAATTTTTGTGGCTCTTGGAATAGTTGTTTGATATGGCAATTAATGTTGCACCCAGAACAATAACTCTGCCAAAGTGCTGGAATGTGAGAATGACTGAAATTTGTGATAGTTTGATATCTATTCCAAGTCTATGGTATATGAATGCATGATAGTGACTTTAAGGTTTGGTTTATGGGAAATGAATGAAAATCACTTGTGATTGATTGTTTATATGTGAATTTGATGATGGTACATGTTTTAAGTAGAGAAATGAAAGTCCCCTATATTATGTGAAGGGCATGAGAAGGTCCCCTAAATGAGTAAAGGGCAGAGAAAGTCCCCTTTTTTTGGGCACGGAAGATCCTTTTAATGGGCACGGAAAGTCTCTTTTAATGGGCATGAAAGAAAAGTCCCTCCGATGTACTAGGGCACGTATATTTCATAATGTAATACTATGCTATTGAGTAGTATTATGTGTGTATATTAAGTGATTGAATAATAAAAGCTACCCACTTCGGAAAGATGATTTTGAAACTTTAAAATGAATCTTTAGTTTACATTACATGATCATATTTTTCTAAACCAAAGTGGCTGGGGCAATGACGATGACATTTATGATTGTATATCTGGAGTTATCCTATGAGAATTGTGTAATTCTCACCCCTACGTTTTTGTGTTTTCGTGTCGCCTCCAGGTTGATCAGAGGACTACGAGGTTGCTACACTAAGGAATTTGGATCGTAGGAGTTTAGTAGTTAGTGTTTTTATTATATTGTACTTAGTGGTGTGTATATGTTTGTAAACGAAGTAGAGAACATGTATGTATTCAAGCTCATAAAAGAGCTTCCTTTTGTATTTACTTATGAAATAAATAAATGTTTTGTGTATTTGTTGTATATATTTAGTAGAACCATGAATTAGTTACTACTCGACTTGATCAATATTGCTATAGATAACTAAGAAAGGTCCGCTAATTATAGTAACAACTCCAAAGCATAATGTCATGACTTAAGGATGACGTTGTACTTGGGAATGTTACACAATTTCCTAAACAAAGCTGCCAAACCATATTCCAATTCCAATAAAAAACAAAACAAAACCAACACTTCTAGGTTCCTATGCAACTATGAAAGGATCTTGAATATACTATTGGACCAAAATTGTCACTTCAGAAATGTAAACTACCATTAGAAATACACCAAAACTTTCAAATAAAAAACATAAAATAACTCAATAATTTAAAAGAAAAAAGATAAAATAAGCCCCAAATCACACAGATGCAATCAATAGCAAGAACAGTTCCAATGATATTTGAAAGAAAAACCATCTCACAGTTCCAATGATATTTGAAAGAAAAAACATCTCCACTGTTTGATCTGAAAAATCACTTTGACGGTTTGACTGAAAACAAAACTCAGCTAGAATGCAGCAATCAAGGAAACATATGAAGCAAAAATAAAGTGATATTAATCAATTAGAAAGAAAAAACTCAGAAAAAATGTAATACGCTATGCATATATAGACGCAATTAATTAATGCAAAATTTCTATCTATGACTTATAACCAGTAAAGTCCAAGTTTCCAATTTTTTTTTATCAATGCCAACTAAATCAGCTCGTAACCAAATGCAGCAACCCATATAACATATGAAGATGAAATAAAAGCACCTGAAACAGACTGAAATTAATGGATTACATAAAAAGCAAACGAAACAAAATTCTTATCCAAAAGCTTCAGCTCGCTAGTGTGTGTGCATGAGAGAGAGAGGGAGAGAGAGAGAGCTGTGTTTGGGTTCCTACTGAGAGAAAAGCAGGGCGGTGATGTGTGCTTTTGGGTTGCCAAATTCATGGGGTTGTTTGTTCAGGTGGTGAGTGTTGTCCCATAAGTGGCAGGTTCGCTACAGAACAGGACGGCAGGTAAAGTTGGCAACTGTATGTTTTATATTTATTTATTTATGTTTTTCCAAGAGAAAAATAAATAAATCTTAAAACATTTCGCTGATCTCCTTTGAGATTATAAAATTATTACACTGACCCTTCTCTATTCTACAATAAATAGTATATCATGAAAAGGAAACTTTTGGATAGAAACATGGATTTTTATGTTTTCTAAGTATAGGTACTCACCAAAAAGTTTTAGAAGTTTTTAGTACTCCTTAACATCTGCCCTAAATGAAAAAATAAAAATAAAGATAAGGGTAAAATGCATTTTATCCCATGAACTTTAGGTCATATGTAGTTACACCTTGACTTTTCAAAAAGTGCATCGTGACACCTTTAACTTTTCAACCAGTGCAAAATAGCCCTTAACATAATTTTGACAACTGGTAAACATATGATTTATGTGAACTTAATTCCTCCTGATTTTTCTAATTTGTGCAACCTAACACCTTGATGTGAATTCTTATGTGCACTTAACCCCCTTGATATTTTATTGTAACGCCCGAGGACGAGGCAGGGAGTGATCGCGTGCAAGAAGGCATGGACAAGGAGTGGCTCCTGCTCCAAGCGGAGGGGTACATGAATGAACGATTACACACCCGAATGAGAGGGACCCTGAGTCTGTATAGGTATGTGACTATACAACTAAGGATGACTTATGAATTGATTGGTACTACCTATGCCACAAAGATGCATCTTTCTTTCGGTAGCCCATCACAAAAGAACTCCAGTTTAAGCGTGCTTGACTTGGGGTAATTTAGGGATGGGTGACCTCCTTGGAGTTTTCCAGGAAGCGTGTGAATGAGGACAAGCACGTTGAAAGACCCGTGTTGGTTTGTGGGCAGTTGTCAATCCATAAAGCATCAAGGGATGTCACATTTATCATGTGAACCCGACACCTGCTATTACCTAAAGTTTTGTGATGTTTAAAAGTTGTGTCGTGATACACATTTTTAAAAGTTAGGGTATAAAGTACACATGATCTAAAGTTTAGAGGGTAAAATGTATGTTGGAAAGTGCACAAGGGGGCTTGAATTGTGCCTTGCTTCATTTTTCTTCTTTCTGATAAAACTTAAAACAAAAATACTATCAAGTGTTAAGCTTGAAGTGAATAAGGTTAGATGTATCAATAAGTTACTTTCTGAAACATAACATCAGGATCATAGCAAAAAGATCTTTTAGTGGCTATTGAATGACAACATAGAGCAGGAAAATAAAAGAGATTAAGGAGAAGAAGATTTGACACAAATATATTTTATACCATTCGGCCAAACCTGGCTACATCCAGCACTCAACACTTGATGAGGTTTCACTAAACATTTTCTCAACCTTAGAAAGAAAAACAGGATAGTCTTTACATTAGCCTTCCCAAACTCTCACTTGTGACCAGGAGACAACCTCTACTATCACTGAACACCCTAATAATCAACCCAATATGCCTAGGTCGTATCTGATTAATTACTAGACTTTACTCTTTGCTTCAGTTCCTTAATCATGCTTTGAAAATACTTAGTGAAATTACGAGCCATTTTTTTTTATTTTTAAACATAATTGAAAACGTGAGCCGCACATAATGTGAACAATAATCGAAATAAAGCGAATAACGTGCAAATATAGCATGAAAAACACATCATATTGGCTCCATCATATAACATCCATAATTACATAACACATTGATAGTTTGCCTACCAACAGAATAAGACTAGGTGTAGGCAATCTAACAAAATATAAATAATATATGGATGGAAGGACATCCATTAATGGCACCTAGTAATAACACTCCAAGGATAGGGATAGATATCTAAATATACGAGTGAAACTAAGGATCAAGTTCAGCTACCAGGTGAAGGCCTCAATGTGATTCATGAACGCTTCCTTTTGTTTCTGAAGACGAGATGGAAAGAAAAATAGAGGAAGTGAGAAACTTATAAAAAATCTCAGGTAGGGTACTCATCTCATGATGCATTGTGTCATCATCATCGTCCCCAGGAACCTCGAGTTTCATTATGAAATAGTGAGCATGCTAAGATTGATTTATTAAGTTCGAAAATATACTTTATCGAGGTTCGTCGGTTTTAATCATGCGTCTTATAATGCATCATAAACTTAGCATGTTATGTTTATAATGAACTTTTCCTTTCATATATAATAACATAATTATGCATAAGACCACATCATATTCCTCATCATCATATCATAAATACTATGCATAGAAGAATATCATATTTCTCATCATTATCTCATAAATACTATGCATAGAAGAACATCATAATCACATAATACGTTACTTAGTTCCTTAGGTGACTTAAAGTTACTTTCATCATCATTTTCCTGGGCCACCCTATACTCCACCCTTTTGGGAGTAATCTAGGTTATGAGCTCATACCTTGCTAGTCGTCACTAGCACATACTTATCCCTTTTGATAAGTAAAAATTCCGTCTCTACCCTTTTGAGAGAACGGACTAGGGGGCAAGAATCACCTTTTCACCGCCTATAGTTTGATGGGTCCAAAGGATCATTTTCAGGATCACCTTTTCACCACCTATAGTTTGATGGGTCCAAAGGGTCATTTCCTCATATATTTTGAGTCACCTTTAAGTCTTTGCATGTTATATCATAATACAATTCTCAATTTATAATCATTTATAACATTTTCTCGTTTATAGTCTTATTTTGGAATAATATATATACCAACTGTAATTATGCATCCTAAGATTCCAGGAAAGAGAGGTGGGTCACAAATGGACACGCTTAAATACCAAGTCTTTCCTAGCCAGAACCTTTCCAAATTACACTTTTACAAGTAATATACTTTCTTCCAGCAACAAGGGTAAATTTTTAAGTAACAAAGAATATTTCATTATTTCATGCATAAGCATTCTCATTGTTTGCAACAGTAACTATAACATGCAAGCCCGGAATCATTCAATGACATCAAATACTTAATAAGCATCAAATCACTTCATAGACTTATCATTTCAAACTTCAAAGAACTATCGTCATAAATTCTTACCAAAAAACTGTCTTAAACATCGAAACTTTAGAATTGGGTAACCTCAATTATCACACTAATTAATCATGCATCTAAAGGATTCATTATCATCATTACCATTAATTATAAGCCTTAAGAACATTATTAAACCATCATCATACAGTAGTACTAAACTCAGATAAGTAGCCGAATCATGAACCTCATATAATTGCATAAAACCACATTTCAAGTATACATAAAGTACTAGTTTCCCGTACAATTTTTGCAAAGCTTCAAAACTCCTTTAGTAACTAATTCTTTTTGTTAAACTTTAAAGAAATTATAAGACTTTAAGCCTCCGTAATCATGAGGCCAATTTATACATTGAAAGAATGTTCATGATTAGAATTTTCTCTTAAGATAAAAGGAGCAAGTCTTGAGCTTTAGAGATTAGTGATAGCTAGAATTATAAACATGCTATGCAACCCATTTTAATCTTGTCTTTATAAGGTGGTAACTTGGAAATATAAACATGATGCAACTTCTTTTAGCCATTATAAAATAAAGTGAGAACATAAAATAAATATGAGATGCAACTTCTTTATTATCTTTAGAGATTAAGTGACAACATGAAATATAAACATGAAATGCAAACTTGGAAATTTAAACATGAGTATGCAAGTCCATTTATTCATTCTTGAAATTTTAGTGATGACAGAAAGTAAACATGATTATGCAAGACATAAACTTAAACATGGATACAAGTTCATTTGATTTCTTTATTAGAGCTCCTTCAAGACTTTATAAAAATACAAATTCAATCCAATATATATATCTTAGGAAGACAAAGTGAAAAATACATCTTTCAAGTTCTAAACTCAAGATCATAAAAACATCATAAAAAATATTATTCTTTAAAGTTTTGCATCAAGAACTTTCAAGTTTTAGAGGCCTAACTTGTGATTGATTCACAACCAACACTTAAGGTCCTCATCATCAAGCTATCATCATATCCCTATATAGGCCTTATGGTCGAAATATTTAAAGAAAAAGAAAGAAGAAAACCAATTAGAAAAGCTAGAGAAAGTTCATGAAATCATCATTTTGAACCAAGAACAACACTTAGCAAAACATGGAAATAAGCTT
The DNA here is from genome assembly GCA_030441495.1 of Dalbergia oliveri. Taxonomy (NCBI): domain Eukaryota; kingdom Viridiplantae; phylum Streptophyta; class Magnoliopsida; order Fabales; family Fabaceae; genus Dalbergia; species Dalbergia oliveri. The sequence goes on from JAMLFY010000003.1 coordinate 28,014,505, forward strand.
AAAGACAACTCCCTACCTAATTTGATTTGAAGGAAAGGAATAAGACTTGGTTTCCTTGAGTGAAATGAAAGAAAATCTCTTTGAGAAATGGGAGCAGAAATTTCGGCCAAGGAGGAGGATGAAAGAAAGCTTTTGGTGCTCCTAAAACTAGAATTTGTGTAAGTTATGAGCAAGGCTTCCAAGGCTCCTCAAATAAGCATATTTATAGAGGAATTCAAGCTCATGTATGACAAGAGGAGGAGGCATAATTTTTGGATTTTTCATGGAGAACAAAGGGAGGAAAATCATTTCTTGTTTAAGGCATGTTTTATGCCATGTTTTAGGGAATTTTTTAGCATTTTGTTTTAGTGCATTATCTTGCAATGATTCTAATGATTATGGCTGAATTATTTCGTGCATTACAGCCTCATGGAAGAGGGTTTTGTGTGTTCCATGTATTATTTAGGTGTAGGCAAGGTATTCATGTAATTTAGAGAATTTACGGTTAAGGGCTTAGGTGAAAGCCATTTTAGGTTCTAATCAATTTAAATAAATAATTTTGACTCTAGATTAATAATTAGAATTTAATAAGCTTTAATTTGAGCCTAATATTGCTTAGGTTTCGTTAGACGAATCAAAAATCTCAAAATTTGTAAAACTCACAAAGAGAGGGCAAAACGGTTATTTTACTTAAAAATTGTCCGAGACCACCCGAGCTTAACCAATGGTTAATCATGGCTTAAAAACACCTTTTAAAACATTTTAGTGAGGTTCGGGCTGTGGCACACAATCAAGGTTAAAAGGCGGGGCGTTTTGGTCATTTCACGCGTTAGAGCTCAAAATTATGATTCTTCTCCTCTATTAACACACATAACACAAACAATCCCTTATTATTATCAAAACATCCCCTTGAGGACGGGTGGGGCCCACGATCCTCACCTAGTAAATAACCTCAGGAGCATTTTGGTCATTTTACACGTACAAAAAATCGGGGTTTGCAATACTTGCACGAATTGCTCCTAACTTCTCTTCTAATGTTGTATTCCTTTATTAAGGATTATTTGGTCTCAAATTTTATATAATATTTACCTATGGTAATTTGGTAATTCCTAATGACGTAAAAATTATAGTAAAAATTGGGCGTACACATCACAACTTGAGTAGTTATTCACAACCTCTCCAAGCTCAAACCGTGACCAGTGAACAACCCCTACTGTCACAAACCAAGGTTATTCACAGCCTCTCCAAGATGAAACCGAGTAGTTGTTCACTAGTCTCTTCAAGCTGAAACTAAGTAGTTATTTGTAACACCCTAATAATTAACCCAATACACCTAGGGGTCTGATTAATTACTAGACTTTACTCTTTGCTTCAGTTCCTTAATCATGCTTTGAAAATACTTAGTGAAATTACGAGCCATTTTTTTTTAAACATAATTGAAAACGTGAGCCGCGCTTAACGTGAATGATTTAGCAAAATTTAAAAGACACATAGGAATTTACAAACATCACATCATAATATATTGGCTCCATCATACAGCATCCATAATTACATATCATATAGATATTTTGCCTACCAACAGAATAAGACTAAGTGTAGGCAATCTAATAAAACATAAATAATATATGGATGGAAGGACATCCATTAATGGCACCTAGTAATAACACTCAGGGATAGGGATAGATATCTGAAATATACGAGTGAAACTAGCAGGATTCAAGTTCACTACCGGTGAAGCCTCAATGTGATTCACGAACGCTTCCTTCTATTTCTGAAGACGAGATGGAAAGAAAAATAGAGGGAGTGAGAAACTTATAAAAAGAATCTCAGTAGGGTACTCACCTCATGATGCATTGTGTCATCATCATCGTCCCCAGGAACCTCGGGTTATTATGAAATAGTGAGCATGCTAAGATTGATTTATTAAGTTCGAAAATATACTTTACCGAGGTTCGTCGGTTTAATCATGCGTCTTATAATGCATCATAAACTTAGCATGTCATGTTTATAATGAACTTTTCCTTTCATATATAATAACATAGTTATGCATAAAATCACATCATATTCCTCATCATCATTTCATAATACTATGCATAGCAGAATATCATATTTCTCATCATCATCTCATAAATACTATGCATAGCAGAACATCATATTCACATAATGCATTTACTTAGTTTCTTAGGTGACTTAAAGTTACTTTCATCATCATTTTCCTGGGCCACCCTATACTCCACCCTTTTGGGAGTAATCTAGGTTATGAGCTCATACCTTGCTAGTCGTCACCAGCACATACTTATCCCTTTTGATAAGTAAAAATTCCGTCTCTACCCTTTTGAGAGAACAGACTAGGGGCAAGAATCACCTTTTCACCGCCTATAGTTTGATGGGTCCAAAGGATCATTTTCTCATATATTTTGAGTCACCTTTAAGTCTTTGCATGTTATATCATAATACAATTCTTCATTCATAATCATCATAACATTTTCTCATTTATAGTCTTATGCCGAAATAATATATACCAACTGTAATCATGCATCTGGGAGATTCCAGGAAAGAGAGGTGGGTCACAATGGACACGCTTAAATACCAAATCTTTCCTTAGCCAGAATCTTTCCAAATTGCACTCTTACAGTAATACACTTTCTTCCAGTAACAGAATATGTCTTTATTTCATGCATAAGTTTTCATTGTTTGCAACAACAACTATAACATACAAACCAGGGAATCAATCAATGACACCAAATTCTTAATAAGCATCAAATCACATTTTAAGTACACATAAATTACTAGCTTCCCATAAAATTCTTACAAAGTTTTAAAACTCTTTTAGAACTAATTCCTTTTGTTAAACTTGAAAGAAGTCATAGGACTTTAGGCCTAAATTAACCATGGGACCGATTTATAACTTGAAAGAATGTTCATAATTAAATCTTTCACTTAAGATAAAAGGAGCAAGTCTTGAGCTTTAGAGATTTAGGTGACATCTTTGAATTATTACCATGCTATGCAACCTTATTTTAATCTTATCTTTATAAGGTGATAGCTTGGAATTATAAACATGATATGCAATTCCATTTCTTTATCTTTAAGATTTAAGGTGATAACTTGAAAATTAAACATGATGCAAGAACTTGTAATATAAACATGATGCAAGAAACTGAAGGCGGTAATCCGCACAGGACCAGTAGAGGGAGAAGAGAATCTTAAGCAACCGAAGCGGCGGTAGTCCGCACAGGACCGGTGAGGGAGATGAGAATTACATTTTTTAAGCTCCAATTCTCAAGACTTCTTAAAGAATAAATTCTTTAACTCCAATTATCTCATTTCTTTGCTTATGATTCATAAGCAAGTCTTTGAGCTCTAGGATTTTTAGGTGATGACATAAAATAAACATGCCATGCATTGATTCTTTTAGCCATTATAAAATAAAGTGAGAGCATAAAATAAACATGAGATGCAACTTCTTTATTATCTTTAGAGATTAAGTGACAACTTGAAATTTAAACATGAAATGCAAGCTTGGAAATTTAAACATGAATATGCAAGTTCATTTATTCATTCTTGAGAATTTAGTGATGACATAGAAAGTAAACATGGTTATGCAAGGCATAAACTTAAACATGGATGCAAGTTCATTTTATTTCTTTACTAGAGCTCCTCCAAGACTTTAGAGAAATATAAATTCAACCCAATATATCTTAGCAAGACAAAGTGAAAAATACATCTTTCAAGTTCTAAACTCAAGATCATAAAAACATCATAAAAATATTATTCTTTAAAGTTTTGCATCAAGTGGAACTTTCAAGCTTTAGAGGCCTAACTTGTGATGGATTCACAACCCACCCTCAAGGTCCTCATCATCAAGCCATCATCTTAGTCCCACCTAGGCCATATGGCTGAATTGTTCAAAGAAAAGGAAGAAGAAAACCAAATGGAAAAACTAGAGAAAATCCATGAAATCATCATTTTGAACCAAGAACAACACTTAGCAAAGCATAGAAATAAACTTAAAAACAACTCCCTACCTAATCTGATTTGAAGGAAAGGAAGAGAACTTGGTTTCCTTGAGTGAAATGAAAGAAAATATTCTTGAAAACTTGAAGAAAGAATTCAGCCAAGAGGAGGAGGAAATGAGAGCTTTTGGTGCTCCTAAAACTAGAATTTGTGTAAGTTATGAACTAAGCATCTAAACTATCTTCAAGCATGCCTATTTATAGAGATTTTGCAGCTCATAAATGGACAAAGGAAGGAAAGAAATCTGACCAAAAATTAGAGAAAAAAATAAGGAAGAAAAATCATTTTGTTTGGTGGCTTAAAACATGGAATCATGTTTCCATGTTTTCATGATTCTTTGTTTTCATTCTTTGGATTTTTGTGTAATAATTTTCTGACTTATTACTCAATAATTTCGTGCATTACAGCCTTGTGGAAGAGGATTTTGTGTGTTCCATGTATTTTTTAGGTGTAGGCAAGGTATTCATGCAATTTAGAGAATTTACGGTTAAGGGTTTAAGTGAATTACTAAGCAATTTGGGTGTTTTAAGCAATTTTAGGTTCTAATCAATCTAAATAAATAATTTTGACTCTAGATTAGTAATTAGAATTTAATAAGCTTTAATTTGAGCCTAATATTGCTTAGGTTTCGTTAGACAAATCAAAAATCTCAAAATTTGTAAAACTCACAAAGACGGGGCAAAACGGTCATTTTACTTAAAAATTGCCCGAGACCACCCGAGCTTAACCAATGGTTAATCATGGCTTAAAAACACCTTTTAACACATTTTAGTGAGGTTCGGCTAAGTCGGCACGCAATCGGAGTTAAAACGGCGGGGCGTTTTGGTCATTTCGCGTCGAAACTCAAAATTAGGATTCTTCTCCTCTATTAACACACATAACACAAACAATCCCTTATTAACATCAAAACATCCCCTTGAGGATGGGTGGGGCCCACGATCCTCATTTTCTGAGTAAAATAACCTCAGGGGCATTTTGGTCATTTTACACGTACAGAAAATTGGGGTTTGCAATACTTGCACGAATTGCTCCTAACTTCTCTTCTAACGTTATATTCCTTTATTAAGGATTGTTTGGTCTCAAATTTTATATAATATTTACCTACGGTAATTCGGTAATTCCTAATGATAGTAAAAATTACAATAAAAATTGGGGCGTTACATTACTCCCCTCCTTAAAAAGAATTTCGCCCTCGAAATTCGTTACTGAGAATAGCTCGGATATTGTGCTTGCATGATTCCAGCTCCCATGTAACTTCTTCGGTTTCACCTCGTCCCCATGCTACTTTGACTAGGGGTACAACCTTGTTTCTTAATTGCTTAACTCCTCGGTCAACGATTCGTGGGTGGTAAGTTAAACGTTAGGTCATCTCTTAATTGTACATGTTCTGGCTCTAGTACATGACTTGGGTCAGAATGATATTTCCTTAACTGGGAGACATGGAAAACATCATGAAGGTTGGAAGACTCGGGGGTAGGGCTATACGGTAGGCTCCAGATCCTATTTTGCTAAGGATTTCAAACGGACCAAGAAATCTGGGGCTCAATTTCTTTACTTTCATTGCTCGGCCTATGCATGTGGTGGGGGTGATTCTTAGGAACACATGGTCCCCTTCTTGAAAATCTAGCGGTTTTCGCCGCTTGTCCGCATAGTTTTCTCGACTTTGAGCGTGAGAATCTTATCCCTAATCTTCTTGATTTGTTCGTCGTTTCCCTCACAATATCCGGTCCAAGTAGACTTTGCTCTCGGGCTCATACCAACATAGAGGTGATTGACACTTCCGTCCATAGAGGGCCTCGTATGGTGCCATACCGATACTTGCATGATAACTGTTGTTATATGCAAATTCAATAATGGTACTTATCCCAACTCCCTCTTTGATCTAAAACACATGCCCTCAACATGTCCTCCAAAGTTTGGATAGTTCTTTCAGATTGACCGTCCGTTTGGGGGTGATAAGCCGTGCTAGACACAAGCTTTGAACCAAACGCCTTCTGAAAAGCTCCCCAAAATCGTGACGTGAATCGCGGATCCCGATCAGAGATTATCGTCGACGTACTCCATGTAATCTTACTATCTCCTGAATATATAATTGTGCTAACCTATCCAAGGAATAAGTCACCTTAATAGGTAAAAAGTGGGCTGACTTAGTCAACCGATCCACTATTACCCAAATGGCGTCATGATTCGCTTGGGTCCTCGTAGTCCAGTTACAAAATCCATGGAGATACTATCCCACTTCCACTCGGGGATTGATAGGGGTTGCAACATTCCAGAGGGTCTTTGGTGCTCAATCTTCACCTTTTGACATACCAAGCATTTATTCACCCATGTGCACACATCCTTTTTCAATCCAGGCCACCAGAACATCTTCCTCAAATCTTGATACATCTTGGTGGCACAGGATGGAGGGTGAAATGACTCTTATGGGCTTCCTCCAAAATATCCTTCGGAGGTCACCACTAGCAGGTACACATATACGACCTTCAAACCTCCATAAACTATCATTCCCTTGGGTAAAACCTTTCAACTTAAGCTCTTCCTCCTCTAAGGTCTCTTGAAATTCTGTATCTTTCCTTTGGGCTTGAGCAATTCTTTCCTTGAATTCACTTGTCACACTAAGGTGACAAGCTCTTATGCCCTTAGTGGTCAAGGTCATTCCTAGGTTGAGGTCTCTAAATTGCTCAATTAACTCAATCTCTTTCACCATCAAACGGGACACTTGTAAGGATTTCCTACTTAGGGCATCAGCTACAACATTAGCTTTACCTGGATGATAGTTTAACCCGAAATCATAATCTTTTAAAAACTCCATCCACCTTCTTTGCCTCATGTTTAGCTCTTTTTGATCAAAGAGATATTTCAAACTCTTGTGATCAGAAAACACCTCAAACCTCACTCCGTATAAATGGTGTCTCCAAATCTTTAGAGCAAACACGACGCGGCTAACTCAAGGTCATGGGTGGGGTAATTTGCCTCATGTGGCTTGAGTTGCCTCGATGCATAGGCCACCACTTGCCTATCCTGCATCAGTACACAACCCAAACCCTTCCTCGAAGCATCACAGTACACTTCGAAAGGCACATTGGGGTCGGGTAACACTAAAACGGGGTTGAGGTTAGCTTGTGTTTCAGCTCTTGAAAGCTCTTTTCACACTCGGGGTCCATGAAAAAGGGTGTTTTTCCTAGTTAGCTTAGTCAGAGGAAGGGAAATCTGGGAAAATCCCTTGATAAACCGACGGTAATAACCAGCTAAACCTAAGAAGCTCCTTACTTCATTCCGTGGTTGGTCTTTCCCAGTTTACAACGTTTCCACCTTACTAGGATCTACAGCAATTCCTTTCTTAGATACTACATGCCCTAAAAATTTCACCTCATCCAACCAGAATTCACACTTAGAAAGCTTGGCATATAGTTTCTTTTCCTTAGGATTTCCAGTACTATGGTTAGGTGGCGTTCATGCTCCTCGTGGGTCTTAGAGTAGATGAGAATGTCATCTATAAAGACAACCACAAACTGATCTAAATAGGGTCTAAAGATCCTATTCATGTAATCCATAAAAATTGCCGGAGCATTGGTTAATCCAAAGGACATTACTCCAAACTCAAAATGGCCGTATCGGTGCGAAAGGCCGTTTTTGGTATATCTTCATCTCTCACCCTAATCTGGTGGTAACCTGACCTCAAATCAATCTTAGAAAACACTGTTGCACCTTTAAGCTGGTCCATCAAGTCATCTATCCTAGGCAAAGGGTATTTGTTCTTCACTGTCACTTTATTCAATTGCCTATAGTCAACACACATCCTCATACTCCCATCCTTTTTCTTCACAAACAACACAGGGGCTCCCCAAGGTGACGCACTAGGCCTAACAAACTTTTTCTCCAATAAATCCTCCAATTGAGCTTTCAACTCGGTCAACTCTAATGGGGACATCCTGTATGGGGCTATGGATATGGGACCTGCACCGGAAGCAATTCTATGGAAAACTCTATCTCTCTCTTGGGGAAACTCTGGTATCTCATTCTGGAAATACTTCGGGATAATTCCTTACTATCGGTATCTCATCGATACTTTGCTCAAAGTCTACATCACTAGCGGCTAGGAAAATATAACCTTTACTCTCACCCTTACCAGTCCATTTCTCAGCGTTATGTAAAGACTTATGGGTTTCTTAGGTCTAATGGGAACAGGAAGAAAAGTAATGGTTTTCTCATAAGGTTAACAGTACACGGTTGGCTTCAAGCCAATCCATGCCAAGAATCACATCTAAACCTTGCATGGGTAAGCAAATGAGATCTAAAACAAATGATCTATTCTCAATAACAAAATGGCAATCTAAACAACATTTACAAGTCCTAACGGGTTTTCCATAGGGTAGAAACAATAAGGTCAAAAGGAAGCTCAGTTATATGCAAGTTAAGGGTTTTAACACACGAGTGGGAGATAAAAGAATGGGAAGCGCAGAATCATACAGTACAATTAAGTTTCTACCATACATATTACACTTACCTTCCACGAGATTTCGTGACTTTGTCGTTTCTTCACATTAACGGTGAATACCCTTCCTTGGTATTCCTGGCTTGGGATTGGGGGTTGGCGGGTTCCTTCTGTGCATTCTCGGGAGTAATGACCTGGTTTTCCACACCGGTAGCACACGTTTGTTCCGGCTCGACATGGCATGCTCCCATGATTCTTGCCGCACTTGGGACATTCCATGGATGGCACGGGTCGTGGAGGTGCTGCTGGACCTCTTTGTGGTGCTTTCCCTTTATTGTTATTATTGTTGTTGTTGCGATTGTTGGGATTATTAGCGGTTGTTGTTGTTGTTCGGTCTTCCTTGATGAAAGTTCCTTTGTGGCACTTGTGATCTTGATTGATGTGGAAATGGAGGTCGATTTTGCCTCTTGAACTGTTGACCTTGAGGTGTCAGCTTTTTGATGATATTCTCAGACTTTGAAGTACCCAGCTTCTCTGCCCTTCTTCAATGATGCGGCATTTGTTGACTAAGGTAGAGAAATCCCTGAATTCCAAGTGCGCAACTCCACATTAAGTTCTCCTTTAACCCTGACTCGTATTTAATGCATTTCCAATACTCATCAGGGTTACCTTGGTACATCCTTGAGAACTTAATGAGTTCCTCAAATCTGGCAGTATCCTGAGCCACATTCATATTCCCTGGACAAGTTGCATGAATTCAATGTCCTTAGCATTTCTAACCGACTCGGAAAGTACTTCTCGTAAAAATGGACCTTGAATAATTCCCAATCAATGTCCACTTCGGTTGCCTCCAGGAGTCTTCGAACACCAGTCCACCAAAGCCGGCATCACCCTCAAGCATGTGGGTGGCAAAAGTGACCTTCTACTCCTCGGAACATGGAACTACAGCAAAGACCTTCTCAATATTCCGAATCCATTCATCTGCTACATTAGGATTCAGGGTCCCCTTGAAAACAGGTGGATTCGCCTTACGAAATTCCCCGAAACGAGCATGTTCGGGAATTTCATGTCCTTGATTTATATTAGCTTGACGATTCTGATCCATCCGTTCCATCATCATTCTCATGGTCCTTGCTACGTCGCGAAGTGCTTCAGCGGTCTCATTATCTTGGTTATTCTGTGCCGCTCCTAGTCTGTTGTCGTCGTGCCATTGGTCCCTATACACACAAAACGGCAACACTGAGGTGATCAAGCCCAATATTCCATGCAAAGTGAGCAAGTTACCATGGCACTTTCAACATCCAGTAGTCATGTATTTCTAATCCTCAAGCTCATCCTAATGATAAACATCTACACATGACATTACTAACGTATTATGCTTTAGAAGCATAGTCAGTCCAATCCTCAGCTAGATGAACAAACTCTGATACCAAAATGTAACACCCTAATAATTAACCCAATACACCTAGGCAGTATTGATTAATTACTAGACTTTACTCTTTGCTTCAGTTCCTTAATCATGCTTTGAAAATACTTAGTGAAATTACGAGCCATTTTTTTTTCATAATTGAAAACGTGAGCCGCGCTTAACGTGAATGATTTAGCAAAATTTAAAAGACACATAGGAATTTACAAACATCACATCATAATATATTGGCTCCATCATACAGCATCCATAATTACATATCATATAGATATTTTGCCTACCAACAGAATAAGACTAAGTGTAGGCAATCTAATAAAACATAAATAATATATGGATGGAAGGACATCCATTAATGGCACCTAGTAATAACACTCCAGGGATAGGGATAGATATCTGAAATATACGAGTGAAACTAAGGATTCAAGTTCAGCTCCCGTGAAGCCTCAATGTGATTCACGAACGCTTCCTTCTATTTCTGAAGACGAGATGGAAAGAAAAATAGAGGGAGTGAGAAACTTATAAAAAGAATCTCAGTAGGGTACTCACCTCATGATGCATTGTGTCATCATCATCGTCCCCAGGAACCTCGGGTTATTATGAAATAGTGAGCATGCTAAGATTGATTTATTAAGTTCGAAAATATACTTTACCGAGGTTCGTCGGTTTTAATCATGCGTCTTATAATGCATCATAAACTTAGCATGTCATGTTTATAATGAACTTTTCCTTTCATATATAATAACATAGTTATGCATAAAATCACATCATATTCCTCATCATCATTTCATAATACTATGCATAGCAGAATATCATATTTCTCATCATCATCTCATAAATACTATGCATAGCAGAACATCATATTCACATAATGCATTTACTTAGTTTCTTAGGTGACTTAAAGTTACTTTCATCATCATTTTCCTGGGCCACCCTATACTCCACCCTTTTGGGAGTAATCTAGGTTATGAGCTCATACCTTGCTAGTCGTCACCAGCACATACTTATCCCTTTTGATAAGTAAAAATTCCGTCTCTACCCTTTTGAGAGAACAGACTAGGGGCAAGAATCACCTTTTCACCGCCTATAGTTTGACGGGTCCAAAGGATCATTTTCTCATATATTTTGAGTCACCTTTAAGTCTTTGCATGTTATATCATAATACAATTCTTCATTCATAATCATCATAACATTTTCTCATTTATAGTCTTATGCCGAAATAATATATACCAACTGTAATCATGCATCTGGGAGATTCCAGGAAAGAGAGGTGGGTCACAATGGACACGCTTAAATACCAAATCTTTCCTTAGCCAGAATCTTTCCAAATTGCACTCTTAAGTAATACACTTTCTTCCAGTAACAGAATATGTCTTTATTTCATGCATAAGTTTTCATTGTTTGCAACAACAACTATAACATACAAACCAGGGAATCAATCAATGACACCAAATTCTTAATAAGCATCAAATCACATTTTAAGTACACATAAATTACTAGCTTCCCATAAAATTCTTACAAAGTTTTAAAACTCTTTTAGAACTAATTCCTTTTGTTAAACTTGAAAGAAGTCATAGGACTTTAGGCCTAAATTAACCATGGGACCGATTTATAACTTGAAAGAATGTTCATAATTAAATCTTTCACTTAAGATAAAAGGAGCAAGTCTTGAGCTTTAGAGATTTAGGTGACATCTTTGAATTATTACCATGCTATGCAACCTTATTTTAATCTTATCTTTATAAGGTGATAGCTTGGAATTATAAACATGATATGCAATTCCATTTCTTTATCTTTAAGATTTAAGGTGATAACTTGAAAATTAAACATGATGCAAGAACTTGTAATATAAACATGATGCAAGAAGCTGAAGGCGTAATCCGCAGGGACCGGTGAGGGAGAAGAAATCTTAAGCAAGGAGCGGCGGTAGTCCGCAAGGACCGGTGAGGGAGATGAGAATTACATTTTTTTTAAGCTCCAATTCTCAAGACTTCTTAAAGAATAAATTCTTTAACTCCAATTATCTCATTTCTTTGCTTATGATTCATAAGCAAGTCTTTGAGCTCTAGGATTTTTAGGTGATGACATAAAATAAACATGCCATGCATTGACTCTTTTAGCCATTATAAAATAAAGTGAGAGCATAAAATAAACATGAGATGCAACTTCTTTATTATCTTTAGAGATTAAGTGACAACTTGAAATTTAAACATGAAATGCAAGCTTGGAAATTTAAACATGAATATGCAAGTTCATTTATTCATTCTTGAGAATTTAGTGATGACATAGAAAGTAAACATGGTTATGCAAGGCATAAACTTAAACATGGATGCAAGTTCATTTTATTTCTTTACTAGAGCTCCTCCAAGACTTTAGAGAAATATAAATTCAACCCAATATATCTTAGCAAGACAAAGTGAAAAATACATCTTTCAAGTTCTAAACTCAAGATCATAAAAACATCATAAAAATATTATTCTTTAAAGTTTTGCATCAAGTGGAACTTTCAAGCTTTAGAGGCCTAACTTGTGATGGATTCACAACCCACCCTCAAGGTCCTCATCATCAAGCCATCATCTTAGTCCCACCTAGGCCATATGGCTGAATTGTTCAAAGAAAAAGGAAGAAGAAAACCAAATGGAAAAACTAGAGAAAATCCATGAAATCATCATTTTGAACCAAGAACAACACTTAGCAAAGCATAGAAATAAACTTAAAAACAACTCCCTACCTAATCTGATTTGAAGGAAAGGAAGAGAACTTGGTTTCCTTGAGTGAAATGAAAGAAAATATTCTTGAAAACTTGAAGAAAGAATTCAGCCAAGAGGAGGAGGAAATGAGAGCTTTTGGTGCTCCTAAAACTAGAATTTGTGTAAGTTATGAACTAAGCATCTAAACTATCTTCAAGCATGCCTATTTATAGAGATTTTGCAGCTCATAAATGGACAAAGGAAGGAAAGAAATCTGACCAAAAATTAGAGAAAAAAATAAGGAAGAAAAATCATTTTGTTTGGTGGCTTAAAACATGGAATCATGTTTCCATGTTTTCATGATTCTTTGTTTTCATTCTTTGGATTTTTGTGTAATAATTTTCTGACTTATTACTCAATAATTTCGTGCATTACAGCCTTGTGGAAGAGGATTTTGTGTGTTCCATGTATTTTTTAGGTGTAGGCAAGGTATTCATGCAATTTAGAGAATTTACGGTTAAGGGTTTAAGTGAATTACTAAGCAATTTGGGTGTTTTAAGCAATTTTAGGTTCTAATCAATCTAAATAAATAATTTTGACTCTAGATTAGTAATTAGAATTTAATAAGCTTTAATTTGAGCCTAATATTGCTTAGGTTTCGTTAGACAAATCAAAAATCTCAAAATTTGTAAAACTACAAAGACGGGGCAAAACGGTCATTTTACTTAAAAATTGCCCGAGACCACCCGAGCTTAACCAATGGTTAATCATGGCTTAAAAACACCTTTTAACACATTTTAGTGAGGTTCGGGCTAAGTCGGCACGCAATCGAAGTTAAAACCGCGGGGCGTTTTGGTCATTTCGCGTCGAAACTCAAAATTAGATTCTTCTCCTCTATTAACACACATAACACAAACAATCCCTTATTAACATCAAAACATCCCCTTGAGGATGGGTGGGGCCCACGATCCTCATTTTCTGAGTAAAATAACCTCAGGGGCATTTTGGTCATTTTACACGTAAGAAAATTGGGGTTTGCAATACTTGCACGAATTGCTCCTAACTTCTCTTCTAACGTTATATTCCTTTATTAAGGATTGTTTGGTCTCAAATTTTATATAATATTTACCTACGGTAATTCGGTAATTCCTAATGAGTAAAAATTACAATAAAAATTGGGGCGTTACCATTATTCACTAACCTCTTCAGCTGAAATCGTGACAAGTAAACCAACTTTGACTGTCCGTTGAAAGTTGTCTTTGACTAGCCACTCTAAGCTAAACTATGACCAGGAAGAACACCTTATTGTCGCATTGAAGTAGTTTTCATTAGCCTTTCCAAGCTATCTATATCGATCACTACTGATTGGGGATACAAAGGTTTTGTGTTTGGGTTGCTACTTAAACTAACCTATACTCAAGTTTCCTTAAATATACATGAATAACCTAGGATAACTTGAATGACTTCTTTCAACATTTCTTCCTAGTGGTAAATGTAGGTTGGAAGTGATGAGAAGGGGGGTTGAATTATGCCTTGTTTTTTTTCTTCTTTCTAATACTTAAACTTAAAACAAAAATACTATCAAGTGTTAAGCTTGAATGCAGTTAAATAAGGTTATATGTATCAATAAGTTACTTTCTTAAACATAACAATTATTAAGACAGCAAAAGATCTTTTAGTGGCTATTGAATAACAACATAGAGTAGAAAAAATAAAAGAGATTAAGGAGAGAGATTTGACACAAATATTTCTATAATCCTTCGGCCAAACCTACCTACATCCACTCTACACTTGTTGAGGTTTCACTAAACATTTTTCTCAACCTTAAGAAAGAAAACAGGATAGTCTTTATATTAGCCTTCCCAAACTCTCACTTGTGACCAAATACAACCTCTACTATCACAACTTGAGTAGTTATTCACCTCTCCAAAGCGAAACCCGTGACCATGAACAACCGTCACTGTCACAAACCAGCTTATTCACCAGTCTCTTTAAGCTAAACTGAGTATTGTCACCAGTTCTTCAGCTGAAAACTAAAGTAGTTATTCATAATCTCTTCAAGCTTAAAGTGACAAGTAAACCAACTTTTATTGTCCCGTTGAAAGTTGTCTTTAACTAGTCACTCCAAGCTAAACTATGACCAGGAAGAACACCTTATTGTCACATTGCAAGTAGTTTTACATTAGCCTCTCCAAGTTATCTCTTATCGATCATGATCCTGATCGAGTATACAAAGGTTTTGTGTTTGGGTTGCTACTCAAATTAACCTACACTCAAGTTTCCTTAAAATATACAAGAATAACCTAGGATAACTTGAATGAATTCTTTCTAACATTTCTTCCTAGGAAAACGTATATATTATTTAAAAATATAGAAAGAAGATTTTTAGAAGTAAGGAATTTGATTACACTGATGAGATGAATTACACTATGTGAGGAAAGATTTTCAGAAGTTTCTGAACACTAAAAAATTATTTTAAAAATTAATTTGAGCTTTATTAGTCGTAATTTCAAAAATATGATAGTTTTAGCAATGATTAGGAAGACCCAATGGACCTAAAAAAAATTTTTATGGGCCCATGAATAGTAACCTAGTCGGCCGCATCGGCCTGGTAATCTTACCTAGATTCAAGATCAGGAGGTGCCGAAATTGGGAAAACATGAGAATAAGGTTAGAAATATTTGGAAATAAAAATTTTATATCTAGAATTAAATTTCGGGTGATATTGGATTTCGGGTACGATATTTACCCGTTGATGAAATTTCGGATGCGATTTCTAACACTAAAAGATCATTTAATCACCACAAATGGATAATGCATATCCATTTAAGACATGTGGAAGGCTAGGATTTAATCTTGTAACATGTGGAAGGCCAAGATTTAATCTTGTAATACAAGATTAAATCCTAGCCATCCATTTTATTTTCTATCTTTAAGGATTATATGCTTATATTAGATAATATCTAAACTTACTATAAGATAAACATAAGTTACCTAACTTCATTAATTCTTCTTCATGAATTCGGCCATCAATCAAGGAGAAGTATCAGCCTCCATTTTCGTTCCTTAGAGTTCTAAGCTTGCAAACTCCAAAACCTTAGCCTAGAATTGTTAAAACTACCAACTTACTTTACTAAACTTAATCTACACCACAACACCTACAATTCTAACCGATTAAAATTTCTATCTCCACCAAACCTCACCTTGATATATCATTTCCTCACTACTTAAGGGAGGTGTGGGGTTTGCCTTGGAGTCCTTAAGGTGAAGAGAAGATCCTTTGGAACATCTTTGAAGCATAAAGCTCTAAGGATTTGCAAAGTAGGGTTTTCTTTACCTTTTCTCTTCAAATTTATTCTGATGATTTTAGATTGAGTTAGGTTTGAAATTTTTGGTTGTTTTCGTTGATAATATATGGATATTGATGTATTAATTTTGGTGATGTGTTTGGATGATGCTATAAATCATTTTTGTGAAGAATTTAGAAACATGCTGTTGAATTTCCCTATTACATAGGCAGCCACTTGACCCCGAATTTTCTTAGGGAATTGTGGGTATTTCATAAGCTAGAAAAAATATATGTTGAAGTTAACATCATAGGATAGTTCCACAAATTTTCTTGGACTCTAATTTTGACTTTAATGCCTTAAAACAATTGAGAACTAAAATGATACCCATGCTGTTTGGACTATTGGAACTGGAGCTGTAAATTTTGCCAATTTTATTACCAGCAAATGGTTGAATTACCACTTGAAAGTTTTATAGAGTGTTGATAACATCTTGAAGTATGACTGTAAACTTTCTTGTAAGTTGATTCAATCATTTGCTAGGGCAAAAAATTATGCATTTCAAGTGCTAGCGAGGTTAAGTGGTTCCTTAGTACCGAAATTGTCAAATTTTGTTAATATAGTTAGAACTCCTTTTACTCTGAAATTTTTATGGCATCTTGTGGACAGTTTGAAGTGTCATGGAGAATTTTTTGGGTTAAGAAATCGGGTCTAATATAAGAGATAAACCTTGCTACTTGATTTAAAATTCTATTCAGTGTGTAGGAAATGAATTAAGTTCTTGGAATGGAAATAAAATGACTTTGATACAAGCATGAGTAGTCTCAATGCATGCTGTGTTATTTATAAATTCATTTATGAGGAATAGATGAAAAAAATCTATTGTGCACAAACATTTATATGTGACTTGGGCGTGTCTTGGGAAAATGAATGCTGATGATTAAGTATATGTGAAATAGATCAAGTGAGAAATAAATTGTACATACTCTAACATATGGGAAAAATAGAGACAAGACTTATGTTGGTTAATAAGGGAAGACAAAAAAGGACTTCCCTAGAGGTATTATAAGTCGGTAGACATATCAACTAGGAATAGAACTATGTGAGATTTTAGAAGGAAATAAAACGAAGTCCGATGATCACGTATAGGAATTAGCTCATGTCCTGACAAGCGCTCTATTTCCCATGGTGGAGTTGTCTACGAGAAATACCACTTGGTATAAAGATTTAGTCTTCCCTATGTTTATGAAAAGAGAAATGCACGGAATTGGATTGTATGGCTACAAAATAACAATGCATAAATTATTACTGTGGTTGCATTCTAATTTCACATGATGTATATACTTTAGTATTGATGCATATAATTTTGTATGAATATTCTTACGTGAATGAACGAATTGTCTATATTCTGCATCATATTTGAGGGATTTCCCTACTTGGAATTTTATAGTTTTCTCATCCTAGTTGCATGTACTTGTATTACTTAGATTTAGGAAATGCCCGTCACTAGTATCTTCCTTGATTCGCCACAGTGGGTGTGGCATTACGACCCCACTTGATTCCCTGGATGTTGTAGGTTACTCATAGGTCCGTGTGTATATGCTTTTTGGCCGTCCTTCAGGACATTAGCTTTGCCGCCAGTTTGACCTCGCTTCCTATGAAGGTGTGCCCCTTCATATAGCACACCTAGAGGTATTTGATATCCCAATTGCTCCACCAGGACTCCTCCAGGAAGATGCACCCTCCTCTTCATCATCATCCTCAAACTCAAACCCACTCGAGGGTCTTACGCCCAGCAAAGGTAAGGCTATCATACCGATGGCCAATGGCTTCCTGAGGAGGATGCGAGGTTTTCAGGACTTTTGGCTTGTACACAGGAGTAGTATAGTGTTAGGCTTTACCATCCTATAGACTGATGTACTATTAGATGTTTTTAGGTTCATTTGTATCTATATGTGATTTTGTTGGACCAGGACACCAGGCAGTGCTAGGTTTTTAGGTGATGGCTAGTCCTTTTGATATTGGTCCCTAATTAGCATAGAAAGTGAAACGACTTAACTTGTAGTGAGATGTGTATAGATACAAGTTGTGTATGAAGTACTTTCATGTATAGACCTTATTTTCTCGTAACCTATGAGTTTAAATTTCCTCTTGCGTTCTCTCGACTAGTATGCATTGTAAAGAGAAAGTGATATCCTTCTAATTATTATGCTTACACTCGAGTAATACATGATAATTAGGAGGGTGTTACATTTTCACTCTTGTATAGTTAATCCTTGTTGATTTGAGCACAACATCTTTATTTATAAAGGTTTTCCTTTATGACTTGTTGTCTTGATCAGTGTTCTAAGTGACACGTGTTGATCATCCATTTGTGTCTGGAAAAGCAGTCTAAAAGAGTAGGTTAACAACTTGTTAGATCCGCGAAGCGCCTGGAGTTAGGTTTGATGTTCTTCATAACTACTTTTTCACTTTCTGATCATAGTTTTTGAACTCGTCTTCTAGAGGCTAGGTTAGTTGACCAAGTTAGCAGAAGAGATGACTCACCAATTTGAAACGGGTTTAACTTTAATTTGAATTTCAAAAATTTAAATTTCCCTCATTTTCCAATAATGTTCAGCGTTCAGAGGAAAGTGGGCTTTTTGAAGTGAAGACATTCCTTGATGATTCTTCAATCTTATGGTCTTCAATCCAAGCTTTATGATGAAAAAAAATTTGCAATCATGATGATTGAAGATTGTGTAACACGTTGTTCTTCAGAGTTTGCTTGATATCTTCATTTTAAGCGGTCTTTCTATGTCTAGTGCTACTTTTTGAAGACCCGTCCCTTGGTTTCTTGTTCTTGATTTGATATCCTTTAATCCTTAGGCATGTATACGTACTTTGCTTGATATAATGTTCACTTCTATTAGGTTCAATCTCTTTATGTGAGATAAATCATGTTTGCACATGCAAAGTGAAATTATTCTCGCTTCAAGTCCGTGTTATGTAATCTTGGAAGTATCTGGATGCTATGTCAAGAAACTCAAGTTAAACATTAGTTGTTCTTTAAAATATTTTCTTTAAATTGGTTTTGTTGTCATTCAAAACATATTTCCTTAAAGTTTTCCTGAAAGGTTTGGAGCTAACAATCTTCCCCTTTTGATGATGATAAACCAATTTGAAGAAAATCTTTTGAAGATGTTGAAAGAAATAAAATTGAATATGTAGTGATAAAAGCTATTCTTTCAGAACATCATATGCTATATTTTTCAAGGAAGTTCTTTTCTTAAGGCATGATATGGATAGGTTCAAAAACGTTTTACAGCTTTAAGTAACTTGAATCAGAAGCGTTTTGGTTGTAAAAACCTTCTGAACTTACTCAGAATTTGTATGAGATGTATTAGAGTGATATTGAAATGGATTTCATCGTTGAAGTCCTTTTTAACACAACTAGCTTGATTTCTAGTTAACAGAAAAAAAACTTTTTGAAGAGAGTGTGCTTGAATAAAAAATAAGTAATACCTGTGATATTTCGTCTTGATTAATTTTTGAATTTAGCATAACTTTGTCCAAGCCAATTTATCAAAAACATATGCTTAAAAAAATGATAAACATGATCGAGTATATGATTGAAGAGAAAACATATTGATGCTTATGTAGTTTTTGATGCTCAAAGAAACATTGATACAAATTTACAGCATGTTACAATACGAGGTTTTTGAAGCTCTTTAGGGATCAGTCCTAAAATATATAAGCAAAGTATAGATGGCTCATTGTTATGAGTTGTGAAATATTTTCTTATAAGAAACAGAGCATGAAAGGAAAACAATTTTTATAAAGCAAAATTAGACACATATGCTCATGCTTTTTATGAAAACATGCTCACTTGATACATATGAAACATGACACAACACATTATATGCCATATAAGCATAGCACACTCAAGAGAGTTCTGAGGCTCACAAACTGATCTTAGTTGTATTAAAGCATGTAGGAACAAGTTTCTAGGCCCATCAGAAACTATACACAACTGTATTTTAATCAAGTTATACAAAACTTTTGAAAACTTCTCATATGTGTGTTAGAGAATGTGTTGTATAAAAGTAACATTTTGAGCATGTCATACATATCAAAGCACATAGATAGATAAAATTATCAAAGCAACAAAAGAAGGATTTTGTGCTTTAAAAAATACTTCTTAGTGCTAATCACAAACATACATGCGAGCTAGATATCCTAGCATGCTAATGAATAAGCAAATCAGAGCATATGCATAAAAGATAAGAAGCAAACATCTACTAGCATGATATATGATTAGCTAAGCATAAGTAGGCATCGATATGTAATAGGGCTTAAAGAAAGAGAGCTTAAGACACTTTGTATTAGAGCCAAATGAATAGCATAAGCATGATTTTTGAATAGATTAAATGAATTGTATAAAATAAGATAAAATGTTTATCCAAACATAAAAAGATAGTTCAAAACAACAAAAGAATATGCATGCTAAAAAATTCTCTGAGCTCCCTCAAGATAGGCTCCCTTTGAATTCATTTGCATGACTACCTCGATTCAGATATGGCATGACTCCCCCTAATTTCCATAGCATTTGATTTTCTTCATGTCTTATCTTCTACCCCTTTTGTCATAAACAAAAAGGAGGTGTGTTGAGAATCAGGAACACTGTCTTCAGCCTTGTAGTATTTTCCTGATTGGTCTTGAAGATCTAAAGTTGTAGTTCTTCATGATGTCTGAGTTGGTCGCCATGCTCTATGATTATTACCTTAAGCCTATCTTGTTGGAGGCTATCTCTCTTAGATGCCGCAGATGATTTGATGAAGCTAGAGCTTACTGGAGTTCTCGGAGGAGGATGGAGGTGGTGAGTTGATAGGTGCCGATGTTGATGGAGCAGATCTTGGAGATGGCTCTAGGAATGTTTAGGGTACAATCTCCCTAGACTTAGGTGATTCAGCCTATATTTTAGCATGTGCATCAGCAGGAGGTGGAGAGGATGACATGTCAGGATTAGAGGCGGTAAGAGCAAAAGTAGGCTCAGGGATAGGAACAGCAAGGTTCAATCATCTGAGTTAAGGCAGAAGTAGCTTCTTCACTAAGAGGAGCACCAAGCTTATGATGTTTATCATCTTCTTCTTCCATCTGAGTATGCGAATGGAGGGGAGGTTGAGGCACCATTAGGATTATAGCAGGATTGGCTCATGGTCCTCTTCGTTGGCACTTCAATGATAGGCTTCATTAGAGAATCTTCAACCATGGGTCTAGGTCTGATTGTAGCACTCAGTCTAGCATTCTCACTACTAGCAGGCTTTCTTCTTCTTCTTCAGAATGAGGATGCTCCTACTTGTTCTTTTTCTTCTGCATTTTTTCTTCATCTTCAGAGTGGGTAAAATAACTCGATAGCCAGCCTCTTCATATTTTGTGATTTCCTTCCTCAGGATGGAGATTCTTGATTCATGTATAGGCATCTGTTTAGTTGAGCCAAACATCTTTCCTATTGATGACTTTCACTGGTTGATGCCATTTGAGTTTCTTATGGTCCAGACTCTTGTTTTCTTTTTGTCCTTCTTTCTTGACCCGAGGAGGTCAATTAGATTCTTCTTCCTCTAGTTCTCAGCCTCACTTTCAGGAGAATTAATTTTCTTTTTCCTTTGGCCATCTCTTTAGAGACTCGCTCTTTGTGCTTTTTGGCTTGATCTCCCTTGGTCTAATGTAACATCCTAGTTTTCCTCCTCTTTAGAAATTGATTGAGGGATGGTTAATGAGAATATTGAAATTTTGACAAGGGTAGTTGTGATGAGAACGACTCTAGGAGTGAGTACCAAAAAAAAAATGAATAGTACTTTGCGGTTCGCAGGCCTTCCTGTAAGCTGAAACTAGGGATTTGGGACCCAGAGGTGCCCAAAGTTAAGAAAATATGAGAATAAGGGTAGAAATGTGTGGGAATGACAAATTTATACCTAGAATTAATTTTCAGAAT
This sequence comes from Dalbergia oliveri, assembly GCA_030441495.1. Classification (NCBI taxonomy): domain Eukaryota; kingdom Viridiplantae; phylum Streptophyta; class Magnoliopsida; order Fabales; family Fabaceae; genus Dalbergia; species Dalbergia oliveri. The sequence goes on from JAMLFY010000003.1 coordinate 28,036,313, forward strand.
ATTATGTGTTAGTAGAGTACGACATTTACCCGTTCTGGAGATTTCGGTGTGTGATTTTTGCACAACAATACTTCCATTACCACAAATGGATAATATCCACTTATTTAAGACATGTGGAGACATGTGGAAGGCCAAGATTTAATCTTGAAATCCAAGATTTAATCTTAGCCACCCATTATTGCCTTGTCACCAAAATCATGATTTCTTGGCAAAATATCTTCATTTCCTTTATTAAGCAAGCCTAGTCACCATTCTTCTCCATCAAGACACATCAAATTCTGCCCTTGCAAGGAGAGATAGCAGCTGGTTCTTCCTCCATAGCCAAGAGCTTCATCTTGCTTTTAATTCACATAAACCCTAGCTTAGAATCATCAAAACCTAAACCTTTCTTCACTAAAGTTGAATCTACACTTCCATCTCTATAACTATAACCGATTAGAATTTCAAAACCTCATCCTTTTCATCTCATCCATCATTGATTATAGGAGGGTTTGGGGGTGTTTGAGGAGTTTTGAAGTGAGGAACTCTCATCTTGAAGCAAGCCAAAGACAAAGAGACATTAGCCTTCACAAGTAGGTTCTTTTGTTATCTAGCTGATTTTTTTGTTCTGTTTTGAGATGATGTATATCTGAAATTTTTGATGATTTTGATTGATATTATGTTGAAATTGATGTATGAATTTTGGTGATGGGGTTGGATGGTGTTAGTAAATGGTTTGGTATTAAAATAAGTTGGACTGGTATGCTGATTCTCGAGTTGCTTGCTGGGAGCCTGGAATCATGAATTTTCTAAACATGTTGTAGGGCTTTTCGTGAGCTGGAAAAATGTATGTTCAAGCTAACATCTTGGGCTAGTCCCATAAATTTTCTTGGGTATTTATATTGAAGTTTGCTGGCTCAAAAAAATCAAGACCCAAATGTAACTTGATGCTGTCCTGGTTGAAATTGAAGTAATAAACTTATCCAATTTATTATCAAAGCAATTGGTTGATCTAGCCCATGAAATTTTTATGAGAAGTTATTAACATATTGAAGTGTCACTGAATTTTCTTGGGTTTTAAATCAATCAATTTCTAGGGTTAAAAATTATGAGAACCCAAATCTAGTTGTGAATTGTGGCACCTGACCATGGATTTGTATATTTTACTGAAGTAGCTACAAAACTCTGTTGCCCTGAGAGTTTTAGAGGTTCTTCTAGACACCTTGAAGTGTCATGTTGAATTTTTGTGGCTATTGTGATGGCTGTTGGTTATAGCAATTAAATGTTGTACCTAGAACATCAATTTTGCCAGGGTGCTGGAAAGTGAAAATGAATGAAAATCATGATGATATGATAGCTATCCCAATTCTATGGCATGTGAATGCACACTAATTGTTTCACTTTCTGATTCATGAACCTCTAATGGGAGTGAATATTTAATTGTAAATTAAGCATGCTATTGAGACAAGAAAGAGAAGTATGTAATGCAATATGTGAAAGAGTGCAAAAATAGTTGGTATATATGCCGTTGCATACTGAGCATACAAAAGAAAACAAGGCTTAGAGGGATAGAGAGGGAAGGCAAAAAGAAGGACTTCCCTAGAAAGTTTATAGGTTGGTAGACGTATCGGCTAGGCATAGAACTGTGTGTGATCCGAAATGGAAAAAATGAAGTCGATGATCACGATAGGAATAAGCTCATGTCCTAGCAGCTATTGTCCTATATGGAATTGTTACATATTGAAGTAGCCCTATGTGAAACTAATCCTTCCTATGTTTATAAATTGAGAAAGATATGTGGAACTGAGCTTATGATTGTACATGATTTATCGCTGGTGCTATTTTAATTTCCCATGATCCATAGGTTTTAGTATTGATACCTATGATTAATATATGAATGTTTTACATGTATGGATTCATTACTTGTATATGTTTAGCATATGGGGAAACTACCTTACTGAGAATTTTACAATATTCTCACCCTGAGCTGTGTATTATATTGTTCAGATTTTAGAATGCCGTCCCTAGTGTTCTTCTTTGACTCGCCACAATGGGTGTGGCAATACGACCCAACCTTGGACTCTTTGTATGTTGACTCTACGTTCCGTATATATATGTTCTTCGGCCGATCCTTTAGTACTTCCATTTTCGCTCCCACTTTGACCCTACTTTCCCTTATGATGGTGTACCTCTCCACTTGGCACATCCTGAACGTGTTTGAGATTCCTCTTGCCCCACCTGCCACCCGCCAGACGCACCCATGTCTTCATCCTTCTCTCTTTGTTCGGATCCTCTGAGGGCCCAGATGGTCCCGGAGAAGTGAGGCCATTGCACCTATGGCCAATGGTTTTCTGGAGGAGGAGACTGAGATCATCAGCACAGTTGACATGTTTAGAGTAGTAGTGTAGTGTTAGGACTTTACCTACCTAGAGACAATGTACTTTTGGTTTCCTTTTGCTCGTTGTGTATATGTATATGCTGTTTTGTAAGCTAAGTATTTGAGCAGGTTAGGTGTCAGGGTAGGGATTAGCCTCGTTTTATTGAGTTTTGTACTAATTTGGGGTCGTTTTGTTGGTTTTTGTTCTCATGATGTATATACAGTGACTGACATGATGTCCCTATATGTAAATCTTGTTGTGATAACATATGTATTACGACTCTTATCATTGGACTTTTCGACTAGATAGACCAAGAAATGCCAGGAATACTCTACTAATTACTATATCCATATCGAGTAAATGTGGTAATTAAGAGGGTGTTACATCTAGGACTCTGCCTTGTTAGTTTAAATCCTGATGGTGGACTTCTTCCTTGAGGTTCTAAAAGGAAGGTGTGAATACAGTCCCTTTTATGAATTCATACCTTTTGTGACAAGAGGAAAACCATGTGCTTGGAAGGTCTTGTAGCACATTCCATATGGGACATTAGCTGACTTCTATTTTGCTTTTGAGGTGGCGTTGATTATGTAGTCCAGAATGAGTCTGCAAGTTCACTTTCCTCTTTGCCATTAGCAGGATAGGAGCAGAGTTCCATGCCAACTAGTGCATCTGCTTCTAGACGGGGTAGAATGGAGAATTGTACCACAGGATATACTTTCCTAGCCCTAGCACTTTGCATGGCAGGAGTGATTTCATTCGTTTTGTGAAGAATGCAATTAGTGAGATACTAGACACGTCTCCTTCATTTATCTCTGAGTCAGCCCAATTTGGTGAGTTAAGATGATTCCAGCTTTTGTGCTTTAATGATCTTAAAGAGTCTTAAGGAATGATCTTGATGGCATAATCTCTTATTATAGACTTTAAGGAAGAAGCTGAGTGCCCTTCTAGATGAGAGTGGAAGGGAACCAGCCTTGGAAGACTCATTCATTTATCTATAGATATTCTTCCCATTTTTGAAATGAAAATACTTTGTCAAGAATGGCTATTTCTTCACGAAGATCCTTTCACAAAGACTTCCTAGGTGCCATTTTTCTTGATGCGAATGTTTTCAACGCCCAATTTTTACTTGGAATTTTTACTGTCATTAGGAATTACCGAATTACCTAGGTAAATATTATATAATTTGAGACCAAACAATCCTCAATAAAGGAATATAACGTTAGAAGAAGTTAGGAGCAATTCGTGCAAGTATTGCAACCCCAATTTTCTGGACGTGTAAAATGACCAAAATGCCCCTGAGGTTATTTTACTCAGAAAATGAGGATCGTGGGCCCCACCCATCCTCAAGGGGATGTTTTGATGTTAATAAGGGATTGTTTGTGTTATGTGTGTTAATAGAGGAGAAGAATCCTAATTTTGAGCTTCGACGCGAAATGACCAAAACGCCCTGGCCGTTTTAATTCCATTGCGTGCCGACTTAGCCCGAACCTCACTAAAATGTGTTAAAAGGTGTTTTTAAGCCATGATTAACCATTGGTTAAGCTCGGGTGGTCCGGGCAATTTTTAAGTAAAATGACCGTTTTGCCCCTCTTTGTGAGTTTTACAAATTTTGAGATTTTTGATTTGTCTAACGAAACCTAAGCAATATTAGGCTCAAATTAAAGCTTATTAAATTCTAATTACTAATCTAGAGTCAAAATTATTTATTTAGATTGATTAGAACCTAAAATTGCTTAAAACACCCAAATTGCTTAGTAATTCACTTAAGCCCTTAACCGTAAATTCTCTAAATTGCATGAATACCTTGCCTACACCTAAATAATACATGGAACACACAAAATCCTCTTCCACAAGGCTGTAATGCTGAAATTATTGAGTAATAAGTCAGAAAATTATTACACAAAAATCCAAAGAATGAAAACAAAGAATCATGAAAACATGGAAACATGATTCCATGTTTTAAGCCACCAAACAAAATGATTTTTCTTCCTTATTTTTTTTCTCTAATTTTTGGTCAGATTTCCTTCCTTCCTTTGTCCATTTATGAGCTGCAAAATCTCTATAAATAGGCATGCTTGAAGATAGTTTAGATGCTTAGTTCATAACTTACACAAATTCTAGTTTTAGGAGCACCAAAAGCTTTCTTTCTTTCTTTCTCTTGGCCAAATTCTCCCTTCAGCTTTTCAAGGATATTTTGCTTCATTTCACTCAAGGAAACCAAGTTCTCTTCCTTTCTTTCAAATCAAATTAGGTAGGGAGGTGTTTCTAAGTTCATTTTATGCTAAGACAAGTTATGTTCTAGCTCAAAAATGATGTTTTCATGAGCTTTCTTTTAAGTTTTCATTTTCAGTTTCTTCTTCCTTTCTTTTTAAAGTATTTCGGCCATATGGCCTAGCTTATGATGAGACCATGGTTTGATGATGAGATTCTTGAGTGTTGGTTGCAAAGCTTTCACAAGTTAGATCTCTAAAACTTGAAGGTTTCACTAGTTTCCAAAGCTTCTAAAATTTCAGTTTTTCTTTCCTTATTTTCCTTTCATGGTTTCGGCCAAATGGCCTAGGAAGGAATGAAATGATGGCTTGATGATGAGGACCTTGAATATGGGTTGTAAATCCATCACAAGTTAGGCCTCTAAAGCTTGAACATTCCATTTAATGCAAAACTTTAAAGAATAATGTTTTTATCTTGAGGTTTGAATATGAAATATGTATTTTTTTACTTTGTCTTGCTAAGATACATATATTGGGTTGAAATCATAATTTTCTTAAAGTCTTGAAGGAGCTCTAGTAAAGAGATCAAGTGAACTTGCATCCATGTTTAAGTTTATGCCTTGCATAACCATATTTATTTTATGTCATAACTAAATTCTCAAGAATAAATAAATGAACTTGCATATCTCATGTTTAAATTTCAAGCTTGCATTTCATGTTTAAATTTCAAGTTGTCACTTAATCTCTAAAGATAATAAAGAAGTTGCATCTCATGTTTATTTTATGCTCTCACTTTATTTTATAATGGCTAAAAGAATCAATGCATGGCATGTTTATTTTATGTCATCACCTAAAAATCCTAGAGCTCAAAGACTTGCCTATGAATCATAAGCGAAGAAATGAGATAATTGGAGTTAAAGAATTTATTCTTTAAGAAGTCTTGAGAATTGGAGCTTAAAAAATGTAATTCTCTTCTCCCTCACCGGTCCCGGGACTACCGCCGCTCTGCTTAAGATTCTCTTCTCCCTCACCGGTCCTTACCGCCTTCAGTTCTTGCATCATGTTTATATTACAAGTTCTTGCATCATGTTTAATTTTCAAGTTATCACCTTAAATCTTAAAGATAAAGAAATGGAATTGCATATCATGTTTATAATTCCAAGCTATCACCTTATAAAGATAAGATTAAAATAAGGTTGCATAGCATGGTAATAATTCTAAGATGTCACCTAAATCTCTAAAGCTCAAGACTTGCTCCTTTTATCTTAAGTGAAAGATTTAATTATGAACATTCTTTCAAGTTATAAATCGGTCCCATGGTTAAGTTAGGCCTAAAGTCCTATGACTTCTTTCAAGTTTAACAAAAAGAATTAGTTCTAAAAGAGTTTTAAAACTTTGTAAGAATTTTATGGGAAGCTAGTAATTTTATGTGTACTTAAAATGTGATTTGATGCTTATTAAGAATTTGGTGTCATTGATTGATTCCCTGGTTTGTATGTTATAGTTGCTGTTGCAAACAATGAAAACTTATGCATGAAATAAGGACATATTTTGTTACTGGAAGAAAGTGTATTACTGTAAGAGTGCAATTTGGAAAGATTCTGCTAAGGAAAGATTTGGTATTTAAGCGTGTCCATTGTGACCCACCTCTCTTTCCTGGAATCTCCAGATGCATGATTATAGTTGATATATATTATTCCAGATAAGACTTAAATAAGAAAATGTTAGAATTATTATGAATTGCGAGTTGTAACATGCAAAGACTTATTGGTGACTTAAAATTTATAAGAAAATGATCCTTGGACCCATCAAACTATAGGTGGTGAAAAGGTGATTCTTAGCCCCCTAACCTGTTCTCTCAAAAGGGTAGAGTCAGGACTTTAACTTATCAAAAAGGATAAGTATATGCTAGTGACGACTAGTAAGGTATGAGCTCATAACCTAGATTACTCCCAAAAGGGTGGAGTATAGGGTGGCCCAAGGAAAATAATGAGGATGATAAGATTTTAAAGTCACCTAAGGTACTAAAGAAATAAATTATGTGCACCATGTCCATGTGTAGCTATTATGATATTCTTCTGCATAACATACATGAGTTGATGATGAGAAATATGATGTTCTTCTATGCATGTTATATTAATGATGATGATGAGGAATATGATGTAATGATAAAAGAAAAGTTCATTATAAATATGACATGTTAAGATTATGATGCATTATAAGACGCATAATTAAAATTGGTCGAATCTCGGAAAAGTATTTTTTGAACTTAAAATTTAATCTTCGTATGTTCACTATTTTATAATAACCCGAGATTCCTGGAGACTTTGATGATGACACCGTAGAAGGAGATACCTACTGAGATTCTTTAGTAAGATTCTCACTCCCTTTCCTTTATTTCCGTCATTGTCTTCAGATTCAGATGGCGACATTCGTCCGTCCACACCACTTGGGAATTCCACTATGATCCGGTGCATCATTCGTATCACTTTGAAGGAAGGTGCTCGGTTCGTGTTTTTATTTACGTAGGTCGTCCATTTGCACATCCTGTCCCAGTTATCGTTTTTCTCCTACTTCTCCCTATGGCGATGAAATGGTTTTCGAACATGCACGTCCACTTGATGAAAGAATGTTACGTTCTTATCCCGCCTCATCCGCCTCCATGGTTTTCCAGAGTATAATCCACGAACGAGATATTCTGAAACTGATCCTTTAGAGGACCCTCCTACTCATGCTTATTCTGAGAGCTCTGCCACTCTCCCACGTGTAAGAGAGGGTAGTGAGGAAACAGTTGTTCAGCCGAGGTTAGCAAGAAGATCGTCCATGCGACCCCAGCCTGTGCATCTCGTGTGCCCCCTTCCGAGGAAGCTCGCAGTTTATCGGGTTTCTTCCCTTTTCCAAGACAGCTGAGAGATTTTTAGTAGTCTTAAGAGTGTTATGCATCTGTTTTAGAGTAGCCTTCCTTTAAGGTTATCTAGTTTAAGGTTATCTAGTTTAGGGCATGATTTCCTTATAAATAGTTTCCTATGGTGTGAATATGTAAGATATGATGTATGAACTTAACTCACCTTTTGAGTGAGGTTATTGTATATATGTTGTGATGTGTATTATGGATGTTATGTGATGGAGCCAATATGATATATTTAGATTCTTAAATGTCTTATTTTACTACCGCTAATCGTTTATGTTATGCGCGGCTCACGATTTCAATTATGTTAAAAAAAGGGTTCGGAATTTCACTAAGTATTTTCAAAATATGATGAAAGAACCAAAGCAAAGAGTAAAGTCTAGTCATTAATCAAATTCAACCTAGGTGTATTTGTTTAATTACTAGAGTGTTACACTTTTCATAGTGATCCTGGATTTTTGGATCATCATACATGTGAAAAGAAACTCTCTATTCAGGAGATTGGTCATGGTTTTTCTTTTCTGCATTGTAAGAAGTTTGTGTGTGAGGTAGAGAAGAAAAGATTGAGTCTTGAAGATGTTAAGAGGTAAGGAATAGAGGGAGTTTGTGTGAAAAAGAGAGTGGTTTATGTAACACCTAATATTTAACCCATACGCCTAGGACGTATCAAGATTAATTATTAGTTATTACTTCCCTTTAAATCCATTTATAAAATACTTAGCGGAAAATACAGGTAAATTTTTTTTTTTTGAAATGAAACACGTAAAACAAAATGTGAGCCTTAGCATATAATCATAAACGAAACGTGAAGCGGAAGGATAAATCATACAATTCAAAAGCCATAAAGAACACATCAATCATGAAAACATTCCTCATAACATTAACTAACATAGTTTAGTACATTATGATAGAAATATAAAGGAAAGCATAAAGTTTTACCCATATGAGTGGGAGAGCTTGGAGGAAATAGAAACTAAATACATCAATCTAGAAAATAAAGGCAAGTACATGGTAATCCCAAAGATAAAATGCCCAACTATCGCTACCCTTACCCCCACGCCTATTGATGATGCTGATCCTCAACGGAGATGTAGCCCGCGAACTAGCGAGCTCCTCCATGAGCCAACGAAACGGAGATCTAGGCATGGGAATCTAGGGACGGCGTGGCCTCCGCGACGTGGTCGCCTCTCCTGTTGTCCAACGCGCCTCGCATGCCTCTGGTGACCGTGTCCCGCCACCTCCACCGAGATCCATAGGAAATGAAGGAGAAGAGCCCTCAAAAAGATCGACCTCCAACCGAGAATGGGGAACATACTCAGGGTATTCGCGTGCCACCGATGAGGAAGGACGGCACGACGGGTCCGCCCATTCTCTGGTCGCGTCCTCTCAAAGATCAGGTCATCGCCAAAAGTGAAGTCTTTGACCGATGAGCGGAGACGGAAAGCAAACGAGCGTCCCACGTACAAAAATGCGCACCACAATGACCCTTGAAGTGGTAGGACTAATGCTCGGGTCATAGTGCACCTCCAAGTAGGCGGGTCAATGAAGATCACGAACGACGCCATCGATGTTTGAAGACGTAACGGAAAGAGAAATAGAGAGAGGGTGAGAATCTTGCTAAAGAATCTAGGAGGAAATCCTTTATCCTAGTGTCATCGTTTATGTCCCCAGGACCTTGGGTTTATTATGAAAAGGTTAAGCATGCATAGGTCTTATGAAGTTTTCAAAAGATATTTATCCAAGGTCCATGTCTTTTATAATGAATCTTAATGCATGAATGCAACATAATAGTTCATGGATGCATGAGACTTCTAGGCAAACCAAACAATAATCAATCAACATATAAGTGGCATGAAACTTCTCTTTGAACATCATTCCTTCCTAATCTTGTGACACCAAACATAATAGTAACCGCACCCCTTAAACTAGGCTATGAGTTCATACCTTAACTAGTCGTCACTAGTTCTTACTTATCCTCTTGATAAGCGAATCATAAACACAATCATAATCATAATCATCATAATCCCGACTCCCAAGAGTATGGGTAGGGGCCTAAGGATCACCCATCATGGGAATTTTTCCTTCTTCGAAACGCATCGACTAGTTAAGACCAGTTACTTTGTCCGCTTTGGCAGGCTAATGTCTATACCTCATTGCTTTTACCTTCTCTCATCCTGACAGGAGAAGATCTCTGCTGTCACCTTAAACATCATATTTCTCAAAATTTCTTAGTCTCTAATTTGACGGAAATTCAAGGATAAGACCTATTCTTTGAATTTCCTCAAATTTGAGTCATGCCACATAATCTCAATCACATGCATAATTTTTATAGAACCTTCTCAAATCAATAACTTTCTAGTTCACATGAGCATATTCCTCAATCTCATTCATATTTCAAAACCTCATGCATCTCAAATACATGGCACAACACTTCATCATATCAACATATCATTTACGCACATAAGGTTTCATACTTGAAATGTAATCATATTCACGTCATTAAGAATATACTCTCTCGATCTCATGCTCACATCACACCTCCTATCTCATGGTGTCTTATGCTTTGGCTCTTATGGGTCTTGAATTATTTTTCTAGTAATCTTATCACCCATTGCAAGTCTTTATCATATCTAGGGGGATTGTTCTTTATAATTCTTCTAACATTATGCTCACTAATTCATTCAATAGCATTATATAGATTATTCAGATCATTTATTCAACTACGGGATTCTAGAATCTATGCCTTAAACTCTTTTCTAAGTTCTACTTCGCCTAAGGTTCTATGTTCAACTCCTAGGCATAATCACCAATTATGTACCGTCTTCCTTAAGCTCAATTATGCTGGAATAGAAGTTATTATTCTTGTGTCTAAGTGCTTTAAGATTCTAGTTCAAATTCCTTCCTATTTGTTTAGTCTTTCCAATCCTTCGAAAACGTTCCGCACTTCACTCAAGCATAATATTACGCATTCTAACTCCTCAAGAGAATTTAAGAGTGGCTGCAAGGATAGAGAAAACCAAAAAAATTCATCACACATAATCACATAAACTCATGTTATAAGTGCACATGAGTTGCTAGTTTCTTCTGACAATTTCAGGAGCAAAAAGGTGTTTGGTAATCGATTACATGTGCCTAGTAATCGATTACCAGGAGCTAAATTTATTCTGGTTTAACAACTTGGTAATCGATTACATACAATGGTAATCGATTACTTAGGGTTAAATCCGTTTCAGAAATAAAGAACATAGGAGTAATCGATTACATTATCAAGGAATTCGATTACAGAGTTTTAAGGATAATTCTGGCATGAAGAAAAGCCTTGGTAAATCATTACATTGTTCTTGGAATCAATTACCAAGAACCAAAAGTCCTTCAAACCTTTTGGTAATCGATTACATAAGCTGGTAATCGATTACCAGAACCTCCTAATTTGAGAAAACATGATTTTTGACACACTCCAAACTATTTAAACACCTTGAGGCCTCATAAAACATTTTCAACATTTTCCTGAAATCATCCATTTCTTTTACAAAATCAAATCATCATTGTATCATACTAAAACGCATCCATTTCTTTTTTATTAGAGTTCCCTTTGAAGATACTTAGAGCAAGTCTTTGAGCTCTAGAGTATTTAGGTGATAACATAACCTTAAACATGCTATGCACTTCATTTTACTCTTCATTACAAGTGAGTGAGGACATAAAAATATGAGATGCAACCTCATTATTATCTTTAAGGATTAAGTGATGACTCGAAATATAAACATGAAATGCAAGCTCAGGAATTTAAATATGATAATGCAAGTTCATTCATTTATTCTTATGAGATTAGTGATGGCATCAAAATAAACATGAGATGCAAGATATAAACTTAAACATGAATGCAACTTGTTTTATCTTGACTAGAGCTCCTAAGACTTTGAGGAACATCAATGGCCTTAACCCAACATGTATCTTAACAATGGAAGATGAGCTTTAGAGTTCTTAACACCAAGTCTTCAAAGAAGTCTTTGGTTTGAACTTCATCATCAAGCTCAAGAAAATGATTAAAACCAAAAACACCAACACTTTAACAAAACAAACATAAATAGAACTACTCATATTCTTTATTTTATTGCTCATGGGCTTCAATCTAGAGTAAACTCTTAGAACGGCCGACCAACTTTAAGGTTGGCAAGGGTAAGCTTAGAGCTTTTTGAAATCTTAGGATTAATTTTTCTTAACAAAACTTTTGTGCTCTACTTTACAATTTTTAGCAACTTTGTCCAAACCAAGGCAAAGGAGACCGAAATCCTTCAAAAGAAAAGGAAAAGAAAACCGAATATTATATGCAAGGAAAGGAAGAAACACAAGCATGTATGGTCCAAGACCAAGTTGTCTCAAGCTTTAGAGGTTTCTCACATGACAACAAGTCATTATCTTGAAACCTCATAATCAAGCTCATGTTCTCTTTATACAAAGGCCTCTTGGCCGAAAAAGAAAAGGAAAGGGAAGAGAGTTTAAAACCAAGAGAAAAGCTAGAACTTTCCTTAAGAACACAAGCAAAACATTAAAACAAAATCCCTACCTAAAGAAGTCTTGAAGAGATGTAAAGAAGCTTTTTGATGAAATGAGAAGGAAATCCTCTTGAAATCTTGAGGAAGAACTCAGCCAAAGTGAGGGAGTTTGAGAGGAAATGAGAGAATTTTGCAATGAGTGTAAACTTAACAAATGAACCAAAGTATGACAAGGTTCATCAAGGCTTGGTATTTATAGAAATTTTCAACAATGAGACTTCCATGGGGGAGAGGAACCGGCCACTTTGAGGGAGGAAGGAGAGAAGAAATATCTCTTACAAAGGTATGGTTGTAAGTATGGTTGAAGGCATGGTGAGGTATGGGCAAAGCATGGCTTGAAGTATGGCTCTTGAGTGTAATTGAAACATCACATGATGGGCTATGGTGGGTGGAGTGGCTGGCCACTTAAGGCCAAGAAAGAGAGAAAATTAGTTCATCTAATTGTGGGTTAAAGGTGTGTTTAGGTGTGTCTTTGATTAGGCTTTTGATTAGGAGTTTATAAGAAGGTGTTTAGGTGAGGTAATTGGTAATTAGGAGTGCCAAGACTTGATTAGGGAGTGGTCATACTAGATTAACAAATTAAATTCATTTTCTTAGTCAAATGAGGTATGGCACAATTCCTTAATTTAAGGACTTGGAGAGAGAAACACTATTCAAGATTCCATGACTAGGAATCTTGAATTAAAGAATGCAATTAGAGTTTATCTAAGCAATCTTATGTTTTAATTAACCTTAATAAATCATTTTGACTCTAGATTAATTATCGAAATAAATTAATCTTCGATTAGAGCCTAATATTGCTTAGGTTTTTGCTTAATTGCATCTTTAGGCTCACTGGACACGTTCTAGGGGCAAAATGGTAATTTTGTATTAAAACTGGACCTTCCTGCTCAACTAAACATCAAACATCACTTAAAACATCATTCTAAACTTCCTGAAAATTTCCGTGCTCAAACGACACCTTTTACCCGTGTAGACACATCAGGGTATTTTGGTTATTTTGAGCCGAAGTTTAGAAAATGAGATTTTCACCTCTGATAATAACCATAACAATTATAACCCCTTTAAACATCAGTTTACCTATTCGAGGATTGCCTGTCAACTGCTCTTTAATTCAGGAAAAATGACCTCAGGGGCATTTCCTCATTTGCACTTATATAGAAAATCGGGCATTACAGTTAGGTTGCAGGATGAGAGTTTGAGAAGATATGAGCAGTTCAGAAGGTTTGAGAGTGAGGGAATACAAAATGGTTAATGAAGCGTGTGGTGCAAGATGATAGCTAAAGAGTGACATATATGGAGCATTGGGAGGATATTTAAGTGATGCGATGTGGTTGATTGAAAAGTGAAGCAACATAGGAGAGAGAAACTAGACTGAGTGAAGATTATCCCACCTTTTTCATCTTGTTCAGAAAGAGCAATTTTTGATGCTTGGGATCACTTTCTAAGGTTTTTTTTTTTGAGCTTCGCCTTTCACTTTCTAACCCATTAGAGTCTCACCATTTTTTTTTGCCATACATTCATCTTCATATACTAGACTTCATGTGACCATGATCTCCTATTTTCTAACCTTTTTTCTCATTTTTCTAATAGCCATATTTCATATGTAATCTTGCAATTGACTTTCTATATACCAAACGATTAGCTCGATGCAAGTTGGCCTTTTGACCTTCCAACTAATTGATTGTTCTTGCAAATTGATGTCTTCTAAACTTGAAAACTGATGACTTTGCTAGGTTTTCAGTTGGAGCTATGAAAGGAGGATGCCTAAAGATGTTTGTGTATGAATGTTTATGTAGGTTTTACAAAAACTTTAAGTTTAAAAGCATTTTCAAAACTCAAGTGAGATCTTTAGTTGATAGTTTTGTGAATATATCTTACACTTAGTCTTCATATCACAAACATTATCTCAACATCCCTTTTTTGAACATGATCTTGAATAAAAGATGTTTTACAACAAGTGCTTGGATTTAGAGTGCTGAAATAGGATCCTTAACAAGATTGATAGCACTAGTATTACCACAAGGATAGGAATTTTGGAATACCTCAAGTTATAATCTTTTAGTTGGTTCCTTATCCATAGCATCTGGGTGTAACAACTTGCAATAGCTACATATTCAACCTCAGAGAGAAAGCAATTTTATTATGCTTTTTGCAAGACCATGTGATCAAGCTTTTTCAAAAGAAACTGCAGGAACCACTGGTGCTTTTTCTCTATACTCTATCTCTAGCTTTAGCCAGGATCACAATAACCTGAATTTCACAAGAAGTACCTTTCTCATACCATAAGCCCAGACTAGTAGTACCTGAATAAATATCGAAGGATTCTTTTAATAGAATTTAAGTGTGATTGGTTTGGGTCAGATTGAAATCTAGCACAAATTCCCACACTTAATTGAATGTCTAGTTTGCTAGCTTGGAAGGTATAGTAGTGAACCAATCATTCCATGATAGTTATTTTCTGAAACTTTTTTACCATTCTCGTCAGGATCAATAATTTGAGATGGATGCATGGGTGCTCATTAGTTTAGCTTGATCCATATTAAATTTCTTCAAAAGCTCCTATGCATATTTTTCTTATGGATCAAGGTCCCTTCCTTTTGCGTTTATTTGCAAACCAAGGAAGAATTTTAGATCACCTATCACTACTAGAAAAAGGAAAATTGTAGCGGTTTTCTTTACGTTACGCCGTTCAAATAGCAGCATATGCAACTCCGCCGGTTCACAAACCGCCGCCATGTCAAGCGTTGCCAGGCCAATAGTAGTGGTTTTAGCAACCATCTGAATAACCACGACAAAATGTCCTTGCACCATAGCGGCCGCAAACCGCCGCATGTAACGCCCCGATCTTCCGTGTGCAAATGACTGATGCTGAAGTCATTTTGCCCGTAAAATGAGGATCGCCAGTCCTGGCCATCCTTAAAGGGATGTTTTGATGTTGATAGGGGATTATATGTGTTAAGTGTGGTAATAGTAGAGAAAATCTCATTTTTAGTTTCCACGTAAAATTACCAAACGCCCATGTGGCCGTTGTTATCGTTTTACGCGTTGGTTGAGCTCTTAACTCTACCAAAAGGTTTTAAATGATGTTTTTAAGTTAAGTTTAGCAAGTTAAGCCCGGTAGCACCAAGCAGTTTTAGTGCAAAATTACCATTTTCCCCTTAGAACAGTGTACATGAGCCTAATGACGTAATTAACCAAACCTAAGCAATATTAGGCTCTAATTGAAGATTAATTTATTTCTAAATTAATCTAGAGTCAAAATAATTTGTTAAGGTTAATTGGAACCTAAGATTGCTTGGTTAAACTCTAATTACATCTTTTGATTCAAGATTCCTAGTCATGGAATCTTGAATAGTGTTTTCTCCTTCTAATTCCTTACATTAAAATTGTGCCCATACCTTCATTTGACTAAAAGAATGGTTTTAAATTGTTAATCTAGTAAGACCACCCCTAAATCAAGTCTTGACAACCTTAATTAACCATTACCTCACCTAAACACTTTCTTACAAACTCCTAATCAAAACCTTAATCAAAGAAACACCTAAATACCTCATTAAACCACAATTACATGGACAATTTCTTTCTCCCCTTGGCTAGAAAATCTGGCCAAATTCATCCTCCCCCATTTGTGTCACATGTTGATTTTGTATCACTCAAAGACCATACCTCAAGCCATGCTTTGAACCATACCTAGCTATGCCTTCAACCATGCCTTTGAATGATAAGTTTTTGAAGATATTTCCTCCCCAAAGGCCATGAAAATCATCGGCCATTCCTCCTCCTTGGCAGCCCCATTGTTTCAATTTTCTATAAATACCAAGTCCTAGAGAAACTTGGTTACACTTTAGATCATTTGCCAAGTTAAGCTTCTTGTTATTTTCTCTCTTTTCCTCTCAATTCCTCTTCATCTTGTTTTTCTTCCTCCACCATCAAAGAAACCTTTCCACCACCACAAACAACCTTGAACCACCATTCCCCCACCTCAAACCACCTCTCAAACACTAAACCTTTCCATTTCTAAGCTTACTTTTTTCAAGAAAAATCCATCTTCCTTGTGTCCTTGCTTGGCCAAATCCTTATTGTCATCCAAGAGAGATTTTGTCTTCTCATTTCATCAAGGATCCAAGCTTTCTTTCAAGACTTCTTTAGGTAGGGGTTTTATTTCAAACTTTTATTTGTTTTCTTTAAGAAAAGTTCTATTTTCTCTTGGTTTTCAAAGCTTTCCTTTTCCTTTCTTCTTTTTGGCCTTAGGGCCTTTGGTTGAGAAAAACTTTGGCTTGATGATGAGGTTTCAAGATAATGGTCTTGTGATGCCATGTGAGAAACCTCTAAAGCTTGAAAACTTGGTCTTGGACCATATATGCTTTTGGTTTCTTTCCTTTTCTTGCTTATGTTTTCAGTTTTCCTTTCTTTCCTCCTCAAAGTTTTCAATTTTCTTTCTTTTCCCTTTAATGGTTTCGGTTTCCTCTTCATTTATTTGAACAAAGTTTGTTAAAAATGTTGAGTAGATCACTAAAATTTTGTTAAGAAAATTAATTCTATGCTTTTAAAGAGCTCTAAGCTTACCCTTGCCAACCTTAAAGTTGGTTCAACGTTCAAGAGTTTTACTCTAGATTGTGAAGCCCATGAGCAATAAAATAAAGAATATGGCTAGTTCTTGTATGCTTGTTTAGATAAAGTGTTGAGTTTTGTGTCCATTTTCTTGAGCTTTATGATGAAGTTCAAAACCAAAAGCTTCTTTGAAGACTTGATACTAAAAACTATAAAGCTCACTTTATGTTGTTAAGATGCATATTGGGTTAAGGTTATAATGTTCCTCTAAAGTCTTGTAAGAGCTCTAGTTAAGATAAAATGAGTTGCATTCATGTTTATGTTTATGCCTTGCATAGCATGTTTATTTTGATGCCATCACTAAGCTCTCAAGAATAACTAAATGAACTTGCATTATCATGTTTAAATTTCCAAGCTTGCATTCCATGTTTATATTTCAAGTCATCACTTAATCTTTAAAGATAATAATGAGGTTGCATCTCATATTTATTTTATGCACTCACTTTATTTTATAATGAAGAGTAAAACAAGTGCATAGCATGTTTAAGTTTATGCCATCACTTAAATATCCTAGAGCTCAAAGACTTGCCCAAGTATCATAAGTAAAGTCTTAGAAATGGAAGTATTCTATGAATGCCAATTCGGCCTTATGATGATGATGAAGGACTTGATGTGAGTTCATCTAATCATAAGTGCCAATAGCTTATGTCCTGGAATTTTTCCAAGCTTAGGTAAACTTAAAGAATGTCATGAGCAAGATTTGATGTTTTAAATCTAGTTCATGAACAAACTGTTTTAGCTACTACCTCATCCACATTTATGTGATTTCAATGAGATTAATTGGTCTTAGAAGATTTTTGAGTTCCTAAAATGATTCCAAGAGAAACTAGCAACTTATATGCATTTAAATCATGAAATTATGTGATTATATGATGCTTGTATTTTCTGCGCTTGTGCACTTGGCCACTGGATAAATTCTATAACATCCTCCCAAGTACAACCCCGTTCTTAAGCTATGATATTGGACTTTAGAGTTGTTACTTGTTAATTAGCGACCTCTTAATTAACTATAGCAAGTTCGATTTACGTACGAGATAACTAAATGTAATTCTATTAAAACATATTACAAGTAAACATCAAGTTTATTAAACATACAGCTAAAAATACATAAGGAAGCTCCTTTATGAGCTTTAGTACATATCCGTCTTCTAATACATTTACATACATACTCATTTCACTAAGTACAGGAGAATAAAATAGCAACTACCACACTACAGCAATCTGACACTCCTTTGCATAGAAGGCATTATCATCATTGGCTTAATTTGGAGGCGACATCTAAAACAAATGTAACGCCCAATTTTTACTGGAATTTTTACTGTTATTAGGAATTACCAATTACCGAATTACCGTAGGTAAATATTATATAAAATTTGAGACCAAACAATCCTTAATAAAGGAATATAACGTTAGAAGAGAAGTTAGGAGCAATTTGTGCAAGTATTGCAAACCCCGATTTTCTGGACGTGTAAAATGACCAAATTGCGCTTAGGTTATCTTACTCATAAAATGAGGATCGTGGGCCTCACCCGTCCTCAAGGGGATGTTTTGATAATAATAAGGGATTGTTTGTGTTATGTGTGTTAATAGAGGAGAAGAATCATAATTTTAGCTTTACGCGAAATGACCAAAACGCCCCTCCCGCTTTAACCCCATTTGCATGCCCACTGAAGCTCGAACCTCACTAAAATGCTTTAAAAGGTGTTTTAAAGCCATGATTAACCATTGGTTAAGCTCTGGTGGTCCCTACAATTTTTAAGTAATGACGTTTTGCCCCGTCTTTTGGAGTTTTACAATTTTGAGATTTTTGATTTGTCTAACGAAACCTAAGTAATATTAGGCTCAAATTAAAGCTTATTAAATTCTAATTATTAATCTAGAGACAAAATTATTTATTTAAATTGATTAGAACCTAAAATTGCTTTAAAACACGAAATTGCTTACTAATTCACCTAAGCCCTTAACCGTAAATTCTCTAAATTGCATGAATACCTTGCCTACACCTAAATAATACATGGAACACATAAAACCCTCTTCCATGAGGCTGTAATGCATTAAATAATTCAGCCATAATCATTAGAATTATTGCAAGATAATGCACTAAAACAAAATGCCAAAAAATTCCCTAAAACATGGCATAAAACATGCCTTAAACAAGAAATGATTTTCTTCCCTTTGTTCCCTGATAAAAATCCGAAAATTATGCCTCCTCCTCTCTGTCATACATGAGCTTGAATTCCTCTATAAATATGCTTACTTGAGGAGCCTTGGAAGCCTTGCTCATAACTTAGGAGCACCAAAAGCTTTCTTTCTTCCTCCTCCTTGGCCAAAATTTCTGCTCCCATTTCTCAAAGAGATTTTCTTTCATTTCACTCAAGGAAACCAAGTCCTATTCCTTCCCTTCAATCAAATTAGGTAGGAGTTTGTAACACCATAATAATTAACCCAATACACCTAGGAGGATTGAATTAATTACTAGACTTTACTCTTTGTTTCAGTCTTAATCATGCTTTGAAAATACTTAGTGAAATTACGAGCCATTTTTTAAAAACATAATTGAAAACGTGAATTGTGGAACGTGAACGATAATCGAGATAAAGCAGAAAACGAATAGACATATCATGAAGAAACACATCATATTGGCTCCATCATATGACATCCATAATTACATATCACATAGATATTTTGCCTACCAACAAAATAAGACTAGGTGTAGGCAATCTACAAAACATAAATAATATATGGATGGAAGGACATCCATTAATGGCACCTAGTAATAACACTCCAGGGATAGGGATAGATATCTAAATATACGAGTGAAACTAGCAGGATCAAGTTCAGGACCAGGTGAAAGCCTCAATGTGAATCACGAACACTTCCTTCGTTTCTAAAGACGAGATGGAAAGAAAATAGAGGGAGTGAGAAACTTATAAAAGAATCTCAGGAGGTACTCACCTCATGATGCATTGTGTCATCATCATCGTCCCCAGGACCTCTGGGTTTCATTATGAAATAGTGAGCATGCTAAGATTGATTTATTAAGTTCGAAAATATACTTTACCGAGGTTCGTCCTTTTAATCATGCGTCTTATAATGCATCATAAACTTAGCATGTCATGTTTATAATGAACTTTTCCTTTTATCAACACATCATATTCTTCATCATCATATCATAAATACTATGCATAGAAGAACATCATATTTCTCATCATCATATCATAAATACTATGCATAGAAGAACATCATATTTACATCATGCATTATTTAGTTCCTTAGGTGACTTAAAGTTACTTCCATCATCATTTTCCTGGGCCACCCTATACTCCACCCTTTTGGGAGTAATCTAGGTTATGAGCTCATACCTTGCTAGTCGTCACCAAATACTTATCCCTTTTGATAAGTAAAAATTCCGTCTCTACCCTTTTGAGAGAACGGACTAGGGGGCTAGGATCACCTTTTCACCACCTATAGTCTGATGGGTCCAAAGGATCATTTCCTCTTACATTTAAGTCACCATTAAATCTTTGCGTGTTATATCATAATTCAATTCATAATCATCATGACATTTTCTCATTTATAGTCTTATGATGGAATAATATATACTAACTAAAATCATGCATCTGGAGATTCCCAGGAAAGAGAGGTGGGTCACAATGGACACGCTTAAATACCAAGTCTTTCCTAGCGAGAACCTTTCCAAATTACACTTTTACAGGAGTACACTTTCTTCCAGGACAAAGGTAATTTTTTTTAAATAACAAAGATTATTTCTTTATTTCATGCATAAGCATTTTCATTGTTTGCAATAGCAACTATAACATGCAAGCTAGGGAAATCATTCAATGACGTCAAATACTTAATAAGCATCAAATCACTACATAGACTTATCATTTAAAACATCAAAGAGGCATCATCATAAATCCTTGTCCAAAGCCGTCTTAAACAACCGAAACTCTAGAATGGGCAACCTTAATTATTGAACTAATTAATTATCCATCTAAGGGACTTATTACCATCAATTATAAGTCCTAAGAACGTTATTAGACAATATGGGGTAGCATAGACAGGAAGTTGTTCTTAAGGTTTTACGCTAGAAGTTGCGTTTTTAACCTTTTCTCATTACCGTCTTTCCTTATGATGCTAAAATTAATTACTAAACCAATTATGAATCATTCTCCCTTATCTAAACATGATAAAATCTGGTTCTTAAGATCACTAAAGGCTCTGAACAGAATACATAAGTTTCATTCTCTAAAGTTCTAGAAATCTTGCTTTTATGGTTTTTCTAGTTGCTGTTTCATTTTTAGTGTTTGGATTAATCTACACTAATTGTTACCAAATTTTTCGTGGCTTAACCAATCTTAAACAGAATTATATCATACTAAAATAGATTTGGCATGGCTAAACTTAAAGAGATCAAAGACTAGCTAAATTCAAGCTTTACATTGTTTTATATAGCTAGTTTCTCTTCTAACTTGCATAGAATTGTTTCCTTATCAATAAACATAATAATCACAACTCTAAACATATTAAATCATCATCATACATTAGTAATAAACTCAGATCAGTGGCTGAATCATGAATCTCATAAAATCACATTTTAAGTGTACATAGAATACTAGTTTCTTACAAATCTTTGCAAAGCCTTAAAACTCTTTTAGAAACTAATTCTTTTTGCTAAACTTGAAAGAATCTTCATAATTAAAATTCTCACTTAAGATAAAAGGAGCAAGTCTTGAGCTTAAGAGATTTATGTGATATCTTAGAATCATAAACATGCTATGCAACCTCATTTTAATCTTATCATTATAAGGTGATAACTTGGAATTATAAACATGATATGCAAATCCATTTCTTTATCATTAAGATTTAAGGTGATGACTTGAAAATTAAACATGATGCAAGAACTTGAAATATAAACATGATGCAAGAAACTGAGCGCGGTAGTCCACTGGACCATGGAGGAGAAGAGAATCTTAGAAATCAGAGCGCCGGAACGCATGGAACCTGAAAGGGAGAAGAGATTATTATTACATCTTTTTAAGCTCCAATCTCAAGACTTCTTAAAGAATCAATTCTTTAACTCCAATAATCTTATTTCTTTGCTTGTGATACTTGGGCAAGTCTTTGAGCTCTAGGATCTTTAAGTGATGACATAAAATAAACATGCCATGCGTTGATTCTTTTAGCCATTATAAAATAAAGTGAGAGCATAAAATAAATATGAGATGCATCCTCTTTATTATCTTTGAAGATTAAGTGACAACTTGAAACATAAACATGAAATGCAAGCTTGGAAATTTAAACATGAATATGCAAGTTCATTTATTCATTCTTGAGAATTTAGTGATGACATAGAAAGTAAACATGGTTATGCAAGGCATAAACTTAAACATGGATGCAAGTTCATTTTATTTCTTTACTAGAGCTCCTCCAAGACTTTAGAGAAATATAAATTCAACCCAATATATCTTAGCAAGACAAAGTGAAAAATACATCTTTCAAGTTCTAAACTCAAGATCATATTTTTACATCATAAAAACATCATTCTTTAAAGTTTTGCATCAAGTGGAACTTTCAAGCTTTAGAGGCCTAACTTGTGATGGATTCACAACCCACCCTCAAGGTCCTCATCATCAAGCCATCATCTTAGTCCCACCTAGGCCATATGGCCGAATTGTTAAAGAAAAAGGAAGAAGAAAACCAAATGGAAAAACTAGAGAAAATCCATGAAATCATCATTTTGAACCAAGAACAACACTTAGCAAAACATAGAAATAAACTTAAAAACAACTCCCTACCTAATCTGATTTGAAGGAAAGGAAGAGAACTTGGTTTCTTGGAGTGAAATGAAAGAAAATATTCTTGAAAACTTGAAGAAAGAATTCAGCCAAGAGGAGGAGGAAATGAGAGCTTTTGGTGCTTTGGAAAAACTAGAAATGTGTACAATTTTGAGCAAGCATCTAAGACTCTTAAGCATGCCTATTTATAGAGGATTTAAGTTCATGTATGGACAAGAGGAGGAGGCATAATTTTCGAATTTTTCATGGGGAACAAAGGGAGGAAAATCATTTCTTGTTTAAGGCATGTTTTATGCCATGTTTTAGGGAATTTTTTGGCATTTTGTTTTAGTGCATTATCTTGCAATAATTCTAATGATTATGGCTGAATTATTTCGTGCATTACAGCCTCATGGAAGAGGGTTTTGTGTGTTCCATGTATTATTTAGGTGTAGGCAAGGTATTCATGCAATTTAGAGAATTTACGGTTAAGGGCTTAGGTGAATTAGTAAGCAATTTGAGTGTTTTAAAGCAATTTTAGGTTCTAATCAATTTAAATAAATAATTTTGACTCTAGATTAATAATTAGAATTTAATAAGCTTTAATTTGAGCCTAATATTGCTTAGGTTTCGTTAGACGAATCAAAAATCTCAAAATTTGTAAAACTTTAAAAGACATGGGCAAAACGGTCATTTTACTTAAAAATTGCCCGAGACCACTCAAGCTTAACCAATGGTTAATCATGGCTTAAAAACACCTTTTAAAACATTTTAGTGAGGTTAAAGTCTAGTTGCATGCAAATCGGGGTTAAAACAGGCAGGGGCGTTTTGTCATTTCGCACGTCGGAGCTCAAAATTAGGATTCTTCTCCTCTATTAACACTCATAACACAAACAATCCCTTATTAACATCAAAACATCCCCTTGAGGATGGGTGGGGCCCACGATCCTCATTTTCTGAGTAAAATAACCTTAGGGGCATTTTGGTCATTTTACACGTACAGAAAATCGGGGTTTGCAATACTTGCACGAATTGCTCCTAACTTCTCTTCTAACGTTATATTCCTTTATTAAGGATTGTTTGGTCTCAAATTTTATATAATATTTACCTATGGTAATTCGGAATTCTAATGACAGTAAAAATTGGGGCGTTACATTACTCCCCTCCTTAAAAAGAATTTCGCCTTCGAAATTCGTTACCTGAGAGCTCTGATATGTGCTTGCATATCTAATTCCAGTTTCCATGTAACTTCTTCGTTTCACCTCGTCCCCATGCTACTTTGACTGGGGGCAGCCTTGTTCCTTAACGCCTAACTCCTCGGTCAACGACTCGTGGGTGGTAAGTTAAACGTTAGGTCATCTCTTAATTGTACATGTTCTGGCTCTAGTACATGACTTGGGTCAGAATGATATTTCCTTACGGGAGACATGGAAAACATCATGAAGGTTGAGAGACTTGGGTAGGGCTATACGGTAGGCTGATAGATCCTATTTTGCTAAGGATTTCAATCGGACCAAGAAATCTGGGTCAATTTCTTTACTCTCATTGCTCGGCCTATGCCTGTGGGGGTGATTCTTAGGAACAATGGTCCCTTCTTGAAAATCTAGCGGTTTCGCACTTGTCCGCATAGTTTTTCTGCGACTTTAGCAGGAAGACCTTATCCTAATCTTCTTGATTTGTTCCGTCGTTTCCACAATATCTGGTCCAAGTAGACTTTGCTCTCCGGGCTCATACCAACATAGAGGTGATTGACACTTCCGTCCCAGAGGGCCTCGTATGGTGCCATACGATACTTGCATGATAACTGTTGTTATATGCAAATTGAGTAGTGAGGTACTTATCCCAACTTCCCCTTTGATCCAAAACACATGCCCTTAACATATCCTCCAAGGTTTGGATAGTTCTTTAGATTGACCGTCCGTTTGGGGTGATAAGTGTGCTTAGAACAACTTGGAGCCAAATGCCTTCTGAAAGGCTCCCAAAATCGTGACGTAAATCGCGGATTCTCGACCGAGATTATCGTGGACGTACTCGTGTAACCTTACTATCTCTTGAATATATAACGTGCTAACCTATCCAAGGAATAAGTCACCTTAATAGGTAAAAGTGGGCTGATTTAGTCAACCGATCCACTATTACCCAAATGGCGTCATGATTCGCTTGGTCCTCGGAGTCCAGTTACAAAATCCATGGAGATACTATTCCACTTCCACTCGGGGATTGGTAGGGGTTGCAACATTCCAGAGGGTCTTTGGTGTTCAATCTTCACCTTTTGACACACCAAGCACTTATTCACCCATGTGCACACATCCTTCTTCAATCCTGGCCACCAGAACATCTTCTTCAAATCTTGATACATCTTGGAGGCACCAGGATGAAGGGTAAAATGACTCTTATGGGCTTCCTCCAAAATATCCTTTCGGAGGTCACCACTAGCAGGTACACATATACGACCTTCAAACCTCCACAAACTATCATTCCCTTGGTAAAACCTTTCAACTTATTAGCTCTTACCGCTTCTAAGTTTTCTTGAAATTCCGTATCTTCCCTTTGGGCTTGAGCAATTCTTTCCTTGAATTCACTCGTCACACTAAGATGGCAAGCTCTTATGCCCTTAGTGGTCAAGGTCATCCCTAGATTTAGGTCTCTAAACTGCTCAATTAACTCAACCTCGATTTCCTACTTAGGGCATCAGCTACAACATTAGCTTTCCCTGATGATAATTTAACCCAAATCATAATCTTTTAAAAACTCCATCCACCTTCTTTGCCTCATGTTTAGCTCTTTTTGATCAAAGAGATATTTCAAACTCTTGTGATCAGAAACACCTCAAACCTCACTCCGTATAAATGGTGTCTCCAAATCTTTAGAGCAAACACGACGGGCTAACTCAAGGTCATGGGTGGGTAATTTGCCTCATGTGGCTTGAGTTGCCTCGACGCATAGGCCACCACTTGCCTATCTTGCATCAGGACACAACCCAAACCCTTCCTTGAAGCATCACAGGAAACTTCGAAAGGCACATTGGGGTCGGGTAATACCAAAAGGGGTTGAGGTTAGCTTGTGTTTTAGCTCTTGAAAGCTCTTTTCACACTCCTGTCCATGAAAAAAGGTGTTCTTCCTAGTCAGCTTGGTCAGAGGTAGGGAAATCTGGAAAATCCCTTGATAAATGACGGTAATAACCAGCTAAACCTAAGAAGCTCCTTACTTCAGTTACCGTGGTTGGTCTTTCCAGTTTACAACCGTTTCCACCTTACTAGGATCTAGGATTCCTTTCTTAGATACTACATGCCCTAAAAATTTCACCTCATCCAACCAGAATTCACACTTGGAAAGCTTGGCATATAGTTTCTTTTCCTTCAAGATTTCCAGGACTATGGTTAGGTGGCGTTCATGCTCCTCGTGGGTCTTAGAGTAGATGAGAATGTCATCTATAAGGACAACCACGACTGATCTAAATAGGGTCTAAAGATCATATTCATGTAATCCATAAAAATTGTTGGAGCATTGGTTAATCCAAAGGACATTACTGCAAACTCAAAATGGCCGTATCGAGTGCGAAAGGCCGTTTTCGGTATATCTTCATCTCTTACTCTAATCTGTGGTAACCTGACCTCAAATCAATCTTAGAAAACACTGTTGCACCTTTAAGCTGGTCCATCAAGTCATCTATCCTAGGCAAAGGGTATTTGTTCTTCACTGTCACTTTATTCAATTGCCTATAGTCAACACACATCCTCATACTCCCATCCTTTTTCTTCACAAACAACACAGGGGCTCCCCAAGGTGATGCACTAGGCCTAACAAACTTTTTCTCCAATAAATCTTCCAATTGAGCTTTTAACTCGGTTAACTCTAATGGGGACATCCTGATGGGGCTATGGATATGGGACCTGCACTAGAAGCAATTCTATGGAAAACTCTATCTCTCTCTTGGGGGAAACTCTGTATCTATTCTAAATACTTCGGATAATTCCTTACTATCGTATCTTATCGATACTTTGCTCAAAGTTTACATCACTAGGCTAAGAAAATATAACCTTTATTCTCACCCTTACCACATACATTTCCACAACGTTATGTAGACTTATAGGTTTCTTAGGTTCAATGGAATAGGAAGAAAAGTAATGGCTTTCTCATAGGTTAACAGGACACGATTGGCTTCAAGCCAATCCATGCCAAGAATCACATCTAAACCTTGCATGGGTAAGCAAATGAGATCTAAAACAAAGGATCTATTTTCAATAACAAAATTACAATCTAGACAACATCTACAAGTCCTAGGTTTTCCAGAGGGTAGAAACAACAAGGTCAAAAGGAAGTTCAGTCACATGTAAGTTAAGGCTTTTAACACATGAGTGGAGATAAAAGAATGGGAAGCGCCAGAATCATATAGTACAATTAAGTTTTTACCATGCATGTTACACTTACCTTCCACGAGATTCCGTGACTTTGTCGTTTCCTCATTAACGGTAAAAACCCTTCCTTGGTACTGCGGCTTGGGATTGGGGTTGGCGGGTTCCTCTCCGTGCATTCTCGAGAGTAGTGGCCCGGCTTTCCACACCGATAGCATACATTTGTTCCGGCTCGACATGGCATGCTCCCATGATTCTTGCCGCACTTGGGACAGTCCATGGATGGTGGGGGTCGTGGAGGTGCTACTTGGACCTTGTGGTGCTTTCCCCTTGTTGTTGTTATTGTTGTTGTTGTTGTGATTGTTGTTGTAGCGGTTGCTGTTATAGCGGTTGTTGTTGTTGTTCGGCCTTCCTTGTTGAAAGTTCCTTTGTGGACCTTGGGGTCTCGATTGAGGTGGGAATGGGTCGATTATGCCTCTTGAATTGCTGACCTTGAGGTGTCAGCTTCTTGGTGATATTATCCGACCTTGAGGTGTTCAGCTTCTCCTGCCCTTCTTCAATGATGCGGCATTTGTTAACTAGAGTAGAGAAATCCCTAATCTCCAAATGCGCCACTCCACATTAAGCTCCGCCTAGCCCTGACTCGTATTTAATGCATTTCCAATACTCGTTGGGTTACCCTATACATCCTTGAGAACTTAATGAGTTCTTCAAATCTGGCAATGTACTGGGCCACATTCATATTTCCTTGGACAAGTTGCATAAACTCAATGTCCTTGGCATTTTTGACCGACTCTGAAAATACTTCTCATAAAAATGGACCTTAAATAGCTCCCAATCAATGTCCACGTCGGCGCCTCCAAGAGTCTTCGAGCACCTGTCCACCAAAAGCGGCATCACCCTCGAGCATATGGGTGGCAAAAGTAACCTTCGTCCTCTGAGCATGGGACTACAGCAAAGACCTTCTCAATATTCTGAATCCATTCTTCTGCAACATTTGGATTGAGGGTCCCCTTGAATACGTGGGTTTGCCCTCAACTCCCCAAAACGAGCGTGTTCGGGATCTCATGGCCTTGATTCGCATTAGCTTGGCGATCCTGATCCATTCGTTCCATCATCATCCTCATTGTCCTTGCCACATCACGGAGTGCTTCGGCGGTCTCATTGTCTTGGTTATTTTGTGTCGCGTTCCTAGTCCTTGTCCACGTGCCATTGGTCCCTATACACACAAAACAGCAACACTGAGGTGATCAGGCTCAACATTCCATGCAAAGTGAGCAAGTTACCATGGCACGTGCAACATACAGTCATGCATCTCTAATCCTCAAGCTTATCCTAATGATAAACATATACACATGACATTTCTAACGTAGTATGCTTTAAGCATAGCCAGTCCAATCCTCAGGCTCCGTGAGAATTAACTCCTGATACCAAAATGTAACACCCTAATAATTAACCCAATACACCTAGGCAGGTCTGATTAATTACTAGACTTTACTCTTTGCTTCAGTTCCTTAATCATGCTTTGAAAATACTTAGTGAAATTACGAGCCATTTTTTAAAAAAAAACATAATTGAAAACGTGAGCCGCGCGTAATGTGAACGATAATCGAGATAAAGCAGAAAACGAATAGACATATCATGAAGAAACACATCATATTGGCTCCATCATATGACATCCATAATTACATATCACATAGATATTTTGCCTACCAACAAAATAAGACTAGGTGTAGGCAATCTACAAAACATAAATAATATATGGATGGAAGGACATCCATTAATGGCACCTAGTAATAACACTCCAGGGATAGGGATATATCTGAAATATACGAGTGAAACTAGCAGGATCAAGTTCAGCTACCAGGTGAAAGCCTCAATGTGAATCACGAACACTTCCTTCGTTTCTAAAGACGAGATGGAAAGAAAAATAGAGGGAGTGAGAAACTTATAAAGAATCTCAGGATACTCACCTCATGATGCATTGTGTCATCATCATCGTCCCCAGGAACCTCGGGTTTCATTATGAAATAGTGAGCATGCTAAGATTGATTTATTAAGTTCGAAAATATACTTTACCGAGGTTCGTCAGTTTTAATCATGCGTCTTATAATGCATCATAAACTTAGCATGTCATGTTTATAATGAACTTTTCCTTTTATCAACACATCATATTCTTCATCATCATATCATAAATACTATGCATAGAAGAACATCATATTTCTCATCATCATATCATAAATACTATGCATAGAAGAACATCATATTTACATAATGCATTACTTAGTTCCTTAGGTGACTTAAAGTTACTTCCATCATCATTTTCCTGGGCCACCCTATACTCCACCCTTTTGGGAGTAATCTAGGTTATGAGCTCATACCTTGCTAGTCGTCACCAGCATATACTTATCCCTTTTGATAAGTAAAAATTCCTCTCTACCCTTTTGAGAGAACGGACTAGGGGGCTAGGATCACCTTTTCACCACCTATAGTCTGATGGGTCCAAAGGATCATTTCCTCTTACATTTAAGTCACCATTAAATCTTTGCATGTTATATCATAATTCAATTCATAATCATCATGACATTTTCTCATTTATAGTCTTATGATGGAATAATATATACTAACTAAAATCATGCATCTGGAGATTCCCAGGAAAGAGAGGTGGGTCACAATGGACACGCTTAAATACCAAGTCTTTCCTAGCCAGAACCTTTCCAAATTACACTTTTACAGGAGTACACTTTCTTCAACAAAGGTAATTTTTTTTAAATAACAAAGATTATTTCTTTATTTCATGCATAAGCATTTTCATTGTTTGCAATAGCAACTATAACATGCAAGCTAGGAAATCATTCAATGACGTCAAATACTTAATAAGCATCAAATCACTACATAGACTTATCATTTAAAACATCAAAGAGGCATCATCATAAATCCTTATCGAAAGCCGTCTTAAACAACCGAAACTCTAGAATCGGGCAACCTTAATTATTGAACTAATTAATTATGCATCTAAGGGACTTATTACCATCAATTATAAGTCCTAAGAACGTTATTAGACAATATGGGGCAGCATAGACAGTAAGTTGTTCTTAAGGTTTTACGTGTAGAAGTTGCGTTTTTAACCCTTTCTCATTACCGTCTTTCCTTATGATGCTAAAATTAATTACTAAACCAATTATGAATCATTCTCCCTTATCTAAACATGATAAAATCTGGTTCTTAAGATCACTAAAGGCTCTGGACAGAATACATAAATTTCATTCTCTAAAGTTCTAGAAATCTTGCTTTTATGGTTTTTCTAGTTGCTAGTTTCATTTTTAGTGTTCTGATCAATCCTACACTAATTGTTACCAAATTTTTCGTGGCTTAACCAATCTTAAACAGAATTATATCATACTAAAATAGATTTGGCAGTGGCTAAACTTAAAGAGATCAAAGACTAGCTAAATTCAAGCTTTAAATTGTTTTATATAGCTAGTTTCTCTTCTAACTTGCATAGAATTGTTTCCTTATCAATAAACATAATAATCACAACTCTAAACATATTAAATCATCATCATACATTAGTAATAAACTCAGATCAGTGGCTGAATCATGAATCTCATAAAATCACATTTTAAGTGTACATAGAATACTAGTTTCTTGAGAATCTTTGCAAAGCCTTAAAACTCTTTTAGAAACTAATTCATTTTGCTAAACTTGAAAGAATCTTCATAATTAAAATTCTCACTTAAGATAAAAGGAGCAAGTCTTGAGCTTAAGAGATTTATGTGATATCTTAGAATCATAAACATGCTATGCAACCTCATTTTAATCTTGTCATTATAAGGTGATAACTTGGAATTATAAACATGATATGCAAATCCATTTCTTTATCTTTAAGATTTAAGGTGATGACTTGAAAATTAAACATGATGCAAGAACTTGAAATATAAACATGATGCAAGAAACTGGAGCGGTAGTCGCATTGGACCAGTGGAAGGGAGAGAACTTAGAAATTGAGCGTAATCCGCACGGACCTGAAGGGAGAAGAGAATTATTATTACATCTTTTTAAGCTCCAATCTCAAGACTTCTTAAAGAATCAATTCTTTAACTCCAATAATCTTATTTCTTTGCTTGTGATACTTGGGCAAGTCTTTGAGCTCTAGGATCTTTAGGTGATGACATAAAATAAACATGTCATGCGTTGATTCTTTTAGCCATTATAAAATAAAGTGAGAGCATAAAATAAATATGAGATGCATCCTCTTTATTATCTTTGAAGATTAAGTGACAACTTGAAACATAAACATGAAATGCAAGCTTGGAAATTTAAACATGAATATGCAAGTTCATTTATTCATTCTTGAGAATTTAGTGATGACATAGAAAGTAAACATGGTTATGCAAGGCATAAACTTAAACATGGATGCAAGTTCATTTTATTTCTTTACTAGAGCTCCTCCAAGACTTTAGAGAAATATAAATTCAACCCAATATATCTTAGCAAGACAAAGTGAAAAATACATCTTTCAAGTTCTAAACTCAAGATCTTTATTTTTACATCATAAAAACATCATTCTTTAAAGTTTTGCATCAAGTGGAACTTTCAAGCTTTAGAGGCCTAACTTGTGATGGATTCACAACCCACCCTCAAGGTCCTCATCATCAAGCCATCATCTTAGTCCCACCTAGGCCATATGGCCGAATTGGTTAAAGAAAAAGGAAGAAGAAAACCAAATGGAAAAACTAGAGAAAATCCATGAAATCATCATTTTGAACCAAGAACAACACTTAGCAAAACATAGAAATAAACTTAAAAACAACTCCCTACCTAATCTGATTTGAAGGAAAGGAAGAGAACTTGGTTTCTTGGAGTGAAATGAAAGAAAATATTCTTGAAAACTTGAAGAAAGAATTCAGCCAAGAGGAGGAGGAAATGAGAGCTTTTGGTGCTTTGGAAAAACTAGAAATGTGTACAATTTTGAACAAGCATCTAAGACTCCTTAAGCATGCCTATTTATAGAGGATTTAAGTTCATGTATGGACAAGAGGAGGAGGCATAATTTTCAGATTTTTCATGGGGAACAAAGGGAGGAAAATCATTTCTTGTTTAAGGCATGTTTTATGCCATGTTTTAGGGAACTTTTTGGCATTTTGTTTTAGTGCATTATCTTGCAATAATTCTAATGATTATGGCTGAATTATTTCGTGCATTACAGCCTCATGGAAGAGGGTTTTGTGTGTTCCATGTATTATTTAGGTGTAGGCAAGGTATTCATGCAATTTAGAGAATTTACGGTTAAGGGCTTAGGTGAATTAGTAAGCAATTTGAGTGTTTTAAAGCAATTTTAGGTTCTAATCAATTTAAATAAATAATTTTGACTCTAGATTAATAATTAGAATTTAATAAGCTTTAATTTGAGCCTAATATTGCTTAGGTTTCGTTAGACAAATCAAAAATCTCAAAATTTGTAAAACTTACAAGAGACTGGCAAAACGTCATTTTTAAAAATTGCCCGAGACTACCAAGCTTAACCAATGGTTAATCATGGCTTAAAAACACCTTTTAAAACATTTTAGTGAGGTTCGGGCTCTAGCGGCACGCAATCGGGTTAAAACGGAAGGGGCGTTTGGTCATTTCGCACGTCGAGCTCAAAATTAGGATTCTTCTCCTCTATTAACACTCATAACACAAACAATCCCTTATTAACATCAAAACATCCCCTTGAGGATGGGGGGCCCACGATCCTCATTTTCTGTAAAATAACCTTAGGGGCATTTTGGTCATTTTACACGTACAGAAATTCGGGTTTGCAATACTTGCACGAATTGCTCCTAACTTCTCTTCTAACGTTATATTCCTTTATTAAGGATTGTTTGGTCTCAAATTTTATATAATATTTACCTATGGTAATTTGGTAATTCCTAATGACAGGTAAAAATTGGGGCGTTACAGAGTTGTTTTTAAGTTTATTTCTATGCTTTGCTAAGTGTTGTTCTTGGTTCAAAATGATGATTTCATGGATTTTCTCTAGTTTTTCCATTTGGTTTTCTTCTTCCTTTCTTTAACAATTCGGCCATATGGCCTAGGTGACTAAGATGATGTAACACCCTCCAAATTACCACATTTACCCGAGTATGGACATAGTAATTAGCAGAGTATTACGGCAAGTTCCGTTTATACTAGTTGAAATAATCAATGACACGAAAGTCGCAATACATATACCACCATAACGAGATTTACATATAGGGCATAATTTCAGTCACTATATATATATCATAAGGGCAAAACCAACAAAATGACCCCGAAAAGTACAGGACTCGATGCGAACGAGGCTAATCCCCCTACCTTATGCCTAACCTACTCAAATACCCTGCGACAAAATAGCATATGTACATATACAACAGAGTGAAAGAAAACCAAAAGTGCATCGAGCTTAGGTAGGTAAGGTCCTAACACTATCCTATTACTATGTACAATGCATCCGTCTTCTGGAGGTCTCTACTCCTCGTGCAGGAAGCCATTGGCCATCGGGGCGATGACCTCACTTCCATCGGGGCACTGGGCCTCAGAGGATCTGAGTCAGATGAGGAGGATGACGAAACGGGTGCGTCCGCGGCTGATACATGGGTGGAGCGAGGGAATCTCAAATATGAGATGATGGGCCATGTGAAGGGCACGCCGTCATAAGGAAAAGCGGGGTCAAAGTCCGCGGCAAAGACTGAAGTACTAAAGGAGCGATCAAAGAACATGTAGATCCTGAACTGGAATAACCAATGGTGTACATGCAGTCCAATGCCGGATCATATTGCCACACCCATTGTGGCGAATCACAGAAAAACACCAGGGACGCATTCGAATCTGAACAATATAATACATACAATTAGGGGTGAGAATAATATAAAATTCTCAGGAGGATAGTTTCCCCCATATACTACACACAGTAGGACAAGCAATTCATGTATATAAATATTCATACAAAGTCATACACAGAAGTCTTGAAAACCTAGGCCGGGAACTAAGGATAATATCATAATAATCGATCGAGTAATAATATGTACAATTAGAAACTCCATTTCTCATATCTTTCTCAATTTTCTCAACATAGGGAAGGCTTATTTTCAGAGAGATACATTCACATTTCACAATTTCACAGAGGACCATAGACTGCTAGGACATGAGCTCATTCCTATTCGAGATCACGAACTTCATTTTTTTCCATTTCCGAATCACTCATAGGCTATGCCTAGTCGATACGTCTATCGACTCAATACTTTCTAGGGAAGTCCTTCTTTTTGCCTTCCCTCTCAGTTCTTCTAAGCCTTGTTTATGTTTTCCCCATATGTCTCAAACACACACACAATAAGATATGTACATACTATCATAGAATTTCAGCCATTTCCACATCTCATTATCCTGGCAGAATTGAAGTTCCAGGCACAACAATTTATTATCATACCAAACAACCATTCCAACCTTAAGGAAAATTTCACATGACACTTCAATGTGTCTAAAACAACCTTTAAAAAATTCAGGTCAATCAGAGTTATATAACTACTTCAATAAAATAGGCAAATCTGGTGGTCAGAAGCCACAAATTCATAGTCCAGACTTGTGTTCTCAAAATATTTAGCCTTAGAATTTGATGGAATCATGGTACAAGAAAATTCACAGAGTTATTTCAACATGTTATTAGTCTTGTGTAAAAATTTCAGGAGCTATCTCAATCAATTGCTATGATGAAAAATTCGGGCAAGTTTGTTACTTCAGTCTCAACAATTTAGACAACAACAGTTACAATTCGGTTCCTAATTTTTTTGAGGCATCAAACCTTAGAATTAACCCCTAATAAAATTCCTTGTTTAGTTTAAGGGGTTAACTACAACATATAATTTTCATGGCTCATGAAACTACCCACAAAATTTCCAGAAAATTCGTGAAAAGTTCTGATTATAGAACAGGAATCAGTCCAGCAACCTAGTTCCAATTTCACTTTAGAGAAAACCCATTTTAAAACCATCCAAACACAACACAAAAATTCATTCATCAATATCAATATGTTAACCATCAATATCATCAAAATTTTCGGAATTAGGGCAAGCCAAAACAGAATTGAAAAATTTCACAAGGAAGGCAGCAAAAAACTCTACTCTTGAAGGTTCAACAAGTCTCTATCTCTAGCTTGCTTCAAGGTGGGATTTCTTCACAACCAAAACTCCCCACACAACTTCAAACCCTCTTCTGATCATTGATGGATGTGCAAGAAGGATGGGGTTCTTGAAATTTCAATCGGTTATAATTGTAGAGGTGGAAGTGTAGATCAATTTTTGTGAAGGAAGATTTGGGTTTTGATGATTCTAAGCTAGGGTTTTTGTGAGATGAAAGCAAGATGGAGCTCTTGGCTATGGAGGCACTTTAGATTCTGGTTTCTCTCCTTGCAAGGCCGAGTTTGATGCTTGGCTTGGTTAAGAAGATCAAGTGACTAGGCTTGTAATAAATGCAAGGCAAGATATTTGTTAAAAATCATGATGAACTTGGTGACTAGGCTATGATGGATGGCTAGGATTTGATCTTGGATTCCAAGATTAAATCTTGGCCTTCCACTTGTCTTAATTTGGGGTATATTATCTAGTTGTAGTAATGGAGTGTTTTTCTGTTAAAAACCGCACACAAACCTTACCGAACGGGTAAACACCGTACCCGATCTACCCGATTTACCCGTAAAGAAATTCTAAGCATAACATTATCATTTCCACACATGTCTAATCTTATTTTCATGTTTCCTAACTTTGGGCCACCTCTTGGTCCCTAATTCTCCAGTTTTGATAGCCCGGCGGCCTGGCCCCTAAGACTATTCAATTTTTTTTTTGTACTCACTCATGGAGTTGTGCTCATCACAACCACGTCTTAGTTCTAATATTCCTATTAAGTTTTCCTCAATTAATATCTGAAGAAAACTAGGATGTTACAGATGATGGCTTGATGATGAGGACCTTGAGGGTAGGTTGTGAATCCATCACAAGTTAGGCCTCTAAAGCTTGAAAGTTCCACTTGATTCAAAACTTTAAAGAATAATATTTTTATGATGTTTTTATGATCTTGAGTTTAGAACTTGAAAGATGTATTTCTCACTTTGGCTTGCTAAGATATATATATTGGATTGAATTTGTATTTCTATAAAGTCTCTAGTAAAGAAATCAAATGAACTTGCATCCATGTTTAAGTTTATGCCTTGCATAATCATGTTTACTTTCTATGTCATCACTAAAATTTCAAGAATGAATAAATGGACTTGCATACTCATGTTTAAATTTCCAAGTTCGCATTTCATGTTTATATTTCATGTTGTCACTTAATCTCTAAAGATAATAAAGAAGTTGCATCTCATATTTATTTTATGTTCTCACTTTATTTTATAATGGCTAAAAGAATCAACGCATGACATGTTTATTTTTATGTCATCACCTAAAGATCCTAGAGCTCAAAGACTTGCCCAAGTATCACAAGCAAAGTTGGAACCATGATAATAAAAACTCTAAAGCTTTCTTGAGATTATTGGAGTCAAAGAATTCATTCTTTAAGAAGTCTTGAGTTTGGAGCTTAATAAGAATTCTCTTCTCCCTCTGGTCCTTGGATTACCACCGCTCCAGCTTCTTAAGATTCTCTTCTCCCTCCACTTGGTCCATGCGGACTACCGCCGCTCCAGTTTCTTGCATCATGTTTATATTTCCAAGTTATCACCTTATAAAGACAAGATTAAAATGGATTGCATAGCATGCTTATAATTCTAGCTATCACTAAATCTCTAAAGCTCAAGACTTGCTCCTTTTATCTTAAGAGAAAATTCTAATCATGAACATTCTTTCAATGTATAAATCGGCCTCATGATTATGGAGGCTTAAAGTCTTATAATTCCTTTAAAGTTTAACAAAAAGAATTAGTTACTAAAGGAGTTTTGAAGCTTTGCAAAAATTATACGGGAAACTAGTACTTTATGTATACTTGAAATGTGGTTTTATGCAATTATATGAGGTTCATGATTCGACTACCTATCTGAGTTTAGTACTACTGTATGATGATGGTTTAATATGTTCAAAGTTGTGATGATTATGATTTATTGCTAAGAGAACGATTCTATGCATGTTAGAAATAAAACTAGCTTCCCAAAAAAACGTAAAAGCAAGATTTCTAGAACTCTAGAGAATGAAATTTGTGCGTTCTATCCAGAACCTTTAGCAGCCCTAAGAACCAAGTACTATTGTGTTTATATAAGGGATAATGATTCATAATTGGTTTAGTAATTGATTTTAGCACCATAAGAAAAGCCGGTAATAAGAAAGGGTTAAAAATGCAACTTCTAGCACAACGTGAAACCTTAAATATAACTTGCTGCCTATGTTGTCCCATATAGTTTAATAATGTTCTTAAGGCTTATAATTAATGGTAATGATGATAATGAATCCTTTAGATGCATGATTAATTAGTGTGATAATTGAGGTTACCCGATTTTAAAGTTTCGGATGTTTAAGACTTTTGGTAAGAATTTATGATGATAGTTCTTTGAAATTTGAAATGATATGTCTATGAAGTGATTTGATACTTGTTAAGTATTTGATATCATTGAATGATTCTGGGCTTGCATGTTATAGTTACTGTTGCAAACAATGAGAATGCTTATGCATGAAATAATGAAATATTCTTTGTTATTTAAAAATTTACCCTTGTTGCTGAAGAAAGTATATTACTGGAAAGTGTAATTTGGAAAGGTTCTGGCTAGGAAGACTTGGTACTTAAGCGTGTCCATTTGTGACCCACCTCTCTTTCCTGGAATCTCCGATGCAAGATTACAGTTGGTATATATATTATTCCAATAAGACTATAAACGAGAAATGTTATAAATGATTATGAATTGAGAATTGTATTATGATATAACATGCAAAGACTTAAA
This sequence comes from Dalbergia oliveri, assembly GCA_030441495.1. Lineage (NCBI taxonomy): Eukaryota > Viridiplantae > Streptophyta > Magnoliopsida > Fabales > Fabaceae > Dalbergia > Dalbergia oliveri. The sequence goes on from JAMLFY010000003.1 coordinate 28,074,032, forward strand.
GGTGACTTAAAATATATGAGAAAATGATCCTTTGGACCCGTCAAACTATAGGCGGTGAAAGGTGATTCTTGCCCCCTAGTCCGTTCTCTGAAAGGGTAGAGACGGAATTTTTACTTATCAAAAGGGATAAGTATGTGCTGGTGACGACTGCAACACCCTAAAATTTAATTAAAAATTAATTTGAGCTTTATTAATCATAATTTAAAAAATCTAAGAGTTTAGCAATGATGAGGGCGGCCCAACGGACCTGTAAAAAAAAAATTTTGGGTGGTGAATAGTAATTTTGCTGCTTACACGAGCCTTGGACAGCTAAACCCTAGATTTTGGCCCGACGTGCCAAATTAGGAGAACATGAGAATAAGGTTAGAAATAGGTGGGAATGATAATTTTATATTTAGAATTAATTTTCAGGTAATATCGGTTTAATCGGGTACGATGTTTACCCTTCGGAAATTTCTTGTGCGATTTTTAACACCAAAAGATATTTTAATCATTACAAATGGATAATGTATATCCATTCTAAACAAGTGGAAGGCCAAGATTCAATCTTGAATTACAAGATTGAATCCTAGCCATCCATTTTACTTTCTTGAATTAAGAATTTACTAATTATATAATATGTCATCCATGCATTAAATATAAGATAAACACAAAATCAACTTCTCCATCAAGTTGTCTTCCTTGGCCATTTTCCAGCACACACTACCAGCCTCCATTTTTCATTTTCACAAGCTCAAAACTTGTTTCAAACCTCCATTTTCCTAGCCTAGACTTGATGAAACCACAAACTCCCTTCACCAAACTTATTCTACTCATCATAACCTACAAATCTAACCGATTATAATTTGAATCCATCACTTTTTCCAACTTTGAGGGCACACAATCTAAGGTTAAAGGAAGGGTTTGATGTTGTTGGGGAAGCTTTGAAGTGAAGCAAAAGCATTTTAGAGCATCCTTTGGAGTTAAGAGCCACAAATCTCTAAAAGTAGGGTTTTCTGTTGCTTTTCTTTGTCAAATTTTTCTGTTCTGTTTTGGGTTGATATATGTCCAAAATTTTTCATGAAATTGATTGATATTATGTTTAAATTGATGTATGAATTTTGGTTGTGTTTTTGGATGGTGTTAGAAAATGGTTTTTATCAAAATAAGTTTGGACTAGGTTGCTGGAATTTCTGTTGTCCTGAGGCAGCAGTGGTTCACGAATTTTCTAGAATATTTGTGGTGTTTTCATGAGCTATAAAAATTATATGTTGGAGTAACATCTTAAAATAATTACCTGAATTTTCTTGGGTGTTAGTTTTAAGGTTTGATGCTTCAGAAAAATCAGAAACCGAAATGAGGCAGATGCTATCCTGATTGTTGAGAACTTAGGCAGTAAACTTGTCTAAATTTATTACCACAGCAAATGATTGAACTAGCTCTTGAAATTTTTACACGAAGTTACTAATATATTGAAGTGTCACTGTGAATTTTATTGTGAATTAATTCAATCATTTGCTGGGGTTAAAAATTAGGGAACTCAGTTCTGGTTGGAATTGTTGGCCCCTTACCACTAAATTTGTACATTTTACTGAGGTAGTTATAGAGCTCTGTTGTTCTAAAATTTTTACAGATCATTCTAGACAAATTAAAGTGTCATACAGAATTTTTGTGACTCTTGAAATGGCTATTTTATATGATAATGAAATGTTGTGCCTAGGACAGGAACTCTGCCCATTGTGCTGGGAATGGAACAATGCTTTGAATTGAGAATGTAATGGCACTTTGGCTTCTAGTATGACATGAGTACTTGATATTAAGTGTTTGGCCATGTGACTTATGACATGTAAATGCATGCTATAGATTTTAAAGATTGAAGTATGAGAAAAGAATGATAATTTCAATGTGAATGATTGCCTATATGTGGCCTATGTATGCATTTAAGAAAAGAGAAAAGTATATGATGCCATTATAAGGATGTATAAATTTAAATTGTGCATGTTCTAACATATGGACAAAATAGAAACAAGACTTAGATTGAATGAGGGGAAGGTGAAATAGTCTTCCCAAAATTTATTTTGAGTCGGTAGACGTATCGGCTAGGAATAGATTTGTGTGGGATTCTAAATGGAAAAAAATGAAGTTGATGACCACGTATAGGAATGAGCTCAGTTTGACAAGGCTATTTCCCTTGTATGGTGTGATCCACCATAAATACCCGTTGGGTATAAACGGATCTATTGTGGAATTGTCCACTGAAAATACTGTTGGGTATAAACTAAGTCTTTCCTATGTCAATGAAAAGAGAAAAATGCACTAATTGGCTTTCTATGGTCATGATGGAAACCAAGTCACTTTGAGATAACTTTACTGTATTTGACACATGCATCATCCATATCATATGAAATCCTTTGAGTAGATTTACTTACTATGTGTTTGAGCTTCTAGATATATGTACATGTACTGATTGATTGTTAAAAGCTACCCACTTCGGAAGGATGATTTTGGAACCTTAAAATGAACCTTTAGAATATATTGCATGATCAAGTTTTGAATAAACCAAAGTGGCTTGGGCGATGACGATGACATTATGATTGTGATTGGGGAGTTGCCCTATTGAGAATTATAAAATTCTCACCCCTATGGTTTGTGTTTCCGTGTCGCCTCCAGGTTAAGCCAAAGGACGATGATGCGCTATGCAAAGGAATGCTGGACCAATAGTATAGTAGTTACGTTTTATTGTTGTACTAGTGGGATGGAAAATGTATGTAAATGTATTAGAGGATAAACATGTAGTAAAGCTCATAGAGGAGCTTCCTTTTGTATTTTAGCTGTGTATTCAATGAATATGATGTTTACTTGTAATATGTTTTAATATAATTACGCTTAGTTATCTCGCACGTGAATCGAGCTTGCCATAGAAAATTAAGAGAGGTCCACTAATTAACAAGTAACAACTCTCGAGTACGATATCATAGCTTAAGAATGGGGTTGTACTTAGGAGGATGTTACAACGACTAGCAAGGTATGAGCTCATAACCTAGATTACTCCCAAAAGGGTGGAGTATAGGGTGGCCCCAAGGAAAATAATGATAATGATGACAAGATTTTAAGTCACCTAGGACATTAAAGGAATAAAATATGTGCACCATGTTTTGTGCATAGCTATTATGGTATGATGTTCTTCTATGCATAGCATTTTATGAGATGATGATGAGAAATATGATGTTCTTATATGCATGTTATTATGATATGATGATGAGGAATATGATGTGTTGATGAAAGGAAAAGTTCATTATAAACATGACATGCTAAGTTTATGATGCATTATAAGACGCATGATTAAAACGACGACCTTGGAAGTATATTTTCGAACTTAATAAATCAATCTTAGCATGCTCACTATTTCATAATAACCCCGAGGTTCTTGGGACGATGATGATGACACAATGCATCATGAGGTGAGTACCCTACTGAGATTCTTTTTATAAGTTTCTCACTCCCTCTATTTTTCTTTCCACTCGTCTTCAAAAAATAGGAAGCGTTCGTGAATCACATTGAGGCTTTCACCGTAGTGAACTTATCCTTAGTTTCACTCGTATATTTCAAATATCTATCCCTATCCTTGGAGTGTTATTACTAGGTGCCATTAATGGATGTCCTTCCATCCATATATTATTTGTTTTGTTAGATTGCCTACACCTAGTCTTATTCTGTGGTAGGCAAACTATCTATGGGTTATGTAATTATGGATGTTATATGATGGAGCCAATATGATGTGTTTTTCATTCTATACCTCATGTTATTCGCTTTTATTTCGATTATTGTTCACGTTATGTGCGGCTCACGTTTTCAATTATGTTTAAAAAAATGGCTTGTAATTTCACTAAGTATTTTCAAAGTATGATGAAAGAACTTGAACAAAGAGTAAAGTCTAGTAATTAATCAGATACAACCTAGGTGTATTCGGTTAATTATTAGGTGTTACAACAAACACATAGGGGTGAGAATTTTTAAAATTCTCAGTAGGACAACTCCCCAATTTCACAATCATAATGTCATCGTCATCGCCCCAGCCACTTCGGTTTATTAAGAAAATGTGACCATGCGACATATATCAAAGATTCATTTTTAATGTTCAAAAACCATTCCTCCAAGTGGGTTTCTTTTAGCATTTTGTTGCTTCAAGCGTATATCACATCACATTCCAACAATTACTAAGTTACACAAGGTAGACAATTCAAAATAAGATAAGTAGCATATAATACATGCAATGAATTTATGACATGGTATCACTTATGGCCACAAAGATCAAATCAGTGCATTTTCTCTTTTCATTGACATAGGAAAGACTTAGTTTACCCAACGGGTAATTTCAGTGGACAATTCCACAATAGATCCGTTTACACCCAACGGGTATTTATGGTGGATCACACCACACAAGGGAAATAGACCGCTTATCAGGACTAAGCTTATTCCTATACGTGGTCATCGAACTTCATTTTTTTCCATTTTCGAATCCCACAGACTATTCCTAGCCATACATCTACCGACTCAAATAAATTTTGGGAAGTTACTACTTTCGCCTTCCCTCATTCAATCTAAGTCTTGTTTCTATTTTGTCCATATGTAAGGACATGCACAATTTAAATTTATACATCCTTATAATGGCATCATATACTTTTCTCTTTTCTCAAATGCATACATAGGCCACATATAGGCAATCATTCACAATGAAATTCTCATTCTTTTCTCAAACTTTAATCTTTAAAATCCATAGCATGCATTTACATGTCATAAGTCACATGGCCAAACACTTAACATCAAATACTCATGTCATACTAGAAGCCAAAGTGCCATTACATTCTCAATTCAAAGCATTGTTCCATTCCCAACACAATGGGCAGAGTTACTATCCTAGGCACAACATTTTATTACCATACCAAACAGCCATTTCGAGAGTCACAAAAATTCTGGATGACACTCCAATGTGTCTAGAATAACCTGTAAAATTTCAAGACAAATAGAGCTCTATAGCTACCTTAGTAAAATGTACAAATTTAGTGGTCAGGGGCCACTAATTCCCAGACTAGAATCAAGTTCCCCTAATTTTTCACCCCAACAAATGATTGAATTAATTCACAATAAAATTCACAGTGATACTTCATTCAATTATTTGCTATGGTAATAAATTCGGAAAAATTTACTGCCTCAGCCTCACAGGAAAGGATCTGCCATTTCAGTTTTGATTTTTCTAAGACATCAAACCTTAAAACTAACACCCAAGAAAATTCAGGTAATTAGTTTAAGATGTTACTCCAACATGTAATTTTTATAGCTCATGAGAAGACCCACAAATATTCCAGAAAATTCATGAACCACTCTGCCTGATAGGAAAAGAAATTCCAGCAACCTAGTCCAAACTTATTTTGATGAAAACCATTTTTTAACACCATCCAAACACACAACCAAAATTCATACATCAATTTCAACATAATATCAATCAATTTCATTAAAATTTTGGACATATATCAACCCAAAACAAAACAGAAAATTGGCAAGAAAAGACAACAAAAAACCCTACTTGGAGTGTCTTAATGGCTCTCGGCCCCAAGATGCTTTAGTGTCTCTTGCTCTGAAGCTCCAAATCAACCCAAACTCCTTCTTAACCTAGTGAGGGTGAGGTAGCAAGGTATGTTTTGGTGAGGGATAAAGATTTTGATCGGTTAGTTTTGTAGGGTTTAGGTGTAGAACAAGTTTTGTAAAGGAATTTTGTGATTTTATCAAGTTCAAGCTAAGGTTTTGAGGGTTTGAAATCAAGATTTGAAGGTTGTGAGAAGATGACAATGGAGGCTGATCTTTAGGAAGCTTGGCCGAACTTTGGTTGTTGGAGAGATAAGGTTTGTTGACTTGTTTTCATTTTTACATAAATGTAGCATGTAGGTAATTAAAGTATAGTTTATTTATAATAATAAAAAGAAATGGATGGCTAGGATTTAATGTTGTAAAGCAAGATTAAATCTTACCCATACACTTGACATATAAGGATAGACATTATCCTTTTATAATATTAAACTATCTTTCGTGTTAGAAATCACACACCGAAATCTCATCGAACGAGCAAACGTATCTCATTTAACCGATATTACCCGAAAATTAATTCTAGGTATAAAATTTTCATTCCCACATATTTCTAACCTTATTCCCATGTTTTCCTAATTTTGGTATCTCCGGGCCGAATTTAGGGTTTCAGCTGTTTGCGGGTTGTGGGCCCGAGTGTTACCATTCACCCTGGCCCAAAATTTTTTTTTTTTAAACGTTCGTTGGGCCACCCTCATCGTTGCTAAACTATTATATTTTAAAAATTATGACTAATAAAGCTCAAATTAATTTTTAAGTAATTTACTGGGTGTTACAAATTCTATTTTGTGGTGTTAAAATGTGTAAAATTATGTTTGAGTGAAGCAAGGAACGACTTAGGGAAGTTAGGAAAGAACAAGTAACTAGAAAGGAATTAAAATGAGAATTCTAGAACACTTTGATGCATAACTTTTAAATTCTGTTAACCATAATTGGACTTAAGAAAAATGACTTATAATTAGTGTATATGTGTAGGAATCCCTCATAATTGGTTTAGGAGTTGAATATAGAGCCTTAGGCGAAAACAAAACTTAGAAAATGTCAAAGATAGATTCTAGAACCCCATAATGATATGTTAATTTTCTGCCCAAGGTGAGGTAATGCTGTCTGGTTATGTTAGTAAGCATAAACATAGAGGAAAATTATAGGTAATGATCCCTTAGGTGATATAAAGATCCATAATAAAAGATAGGATAATTGGAACACAAGTTTAAGACACGTAAAGGCTAAAGCATAAGATATCTTAAGATAAGAGGAGGTGAGGTAAGAATGAGGTCAAGTGAGTTTTGTTTTGATGTATGTGAATGTTTTAAATACCGTGAGATGAGAATGTATGTATGGAGGTGTGGCATGTTGCTATGATGATGTGGTATACTATGTTTACAATGCATGAGAATATGATATATGAATAGAGGATATGTTATATGATGTTCTAGTAGCTGGATGCTCATGCTTGCATCCATACAAGATATGATAATGAGGAAATGATCCCATCATGACTTCCCGAGTTAAGGGTTGTAGTGATCCCAAGAAAGAGAAATGATTCCCCCTCTTTTTCCCGCATGAATCTAGCGATGGCTAGTTAGGATGAGCTCATTCCTAGGCGATGGGTGTATTTGGAGTTTTAGTGGCTATGCAAAATCGACGCGACATGTTGGGCGGATTTTGGTGGCTACGATGAGGGTGGAAAAGTTAAGAAATGAACTCGAAGAGTTCATAAATGATAAGAAAAGACGCACATGCATATGTTTCGTGATTGTTCCATTGGTGCTTATGATTAAGTGATATATGTTGAGTACGTGACTGTCATGCTTAAGCATTGCCATGCATACATAAATATCTGCTGCATTCATACCATCAAGATTCATGCTAAAAGAAACCTACTTCGGATAATAGGCTTTGAGAACTTAAAATTGAACCTATGCATGAACACCTCTTTATAACGAAATCCAAAGTAGCTGGGCTACAACGATGACACTTGTGTTAAAGTCAAGGAGCCCTACTAAGAATCTTGTATAAGTATTCTCACCCCTTTTGTTTTCCCTCCCGTGTCATCTCCAGAGGATTAATGCAGATGTTTGTGATCTTCCTTGAGGCGCGGGCATAGGAACCACATCGTCTAGTCAGACTAGCAGGCTAGGAGAAGCAAGAAGATTAGTCTAGCCTGATTAACATTTGTTTTGCATTAGTTAAATTTGTTTGGTGTAATCGATACCCTAGGTGTCCTTATGTTTATAAGGACATCATTGTTATGTTATGATTATGATATACTACTATAATTTATGTTGTGATTATTCTATGGTTTATTCATGGTTGTTGTGTTTTACGTTTAACGGTATCTATGCGCATGCGCAGCTCACATTTTAAGTCTTAAGTTCAAAGAAAAAAAATTTAGTCGTATTTTATTACTTGTATTTTAAAGAAAAGTAAGTCAAGATATGAAACAAAGGCGTAATAACAAATAACTAATCGAATGCGAATCGAGCGTATAAGGTTAAGAGTTAGGGTGTTACGTTTTGGTATCAAGAGTTTCATTCTCTGGAGCTGAGGATTGGATTTACCATGCTCCTGGAAAAGCATGATGCGATAGTTATGTCATGCGTAGTGCTTTATCGATAGGATAAGCTATAGGATAGAAGATACATGACCCCTGGATGTGTGGTGTGCCTTGGTAACTAGCTCACATCGTATGAAGTATTGAGCAAAATCACCTCATGTTTGTTGCTTTGTGTGTTTAGGGACCAATGGCACCTCGATGAGAATAAGACCCCAACCTAAGTCAAGACAGCGGGACCGCCAAGCCCTCTCGAGGTGGCTAGGACCAGGAGGGCAATGTTCGAGAGGATAGACCGAGGTCGCCAGACACCAGCTATGCTGCGAGGTTCCCGAGCATGCTCGTTTTGGGGAATTCCGCAAAGCCAACCTGCCTTTATTCAAAGGAACCTCAATCCGGATCATGCCGACGAATGGATCAAGAGCATGGAAAGATCTTCACAGTGATTCTATGCACAAAGGGGAGAAAGTGACTTTTGCCACTTATATGCTGAAGGTGATGCCGGTTTCTGTGGATTAGAGCTCAGACTTCTAAGGCATCGGGTATGGAGATTGACGGAGTTGTTCAAGGCTCACTTCTACGAGAAGTACTTCCAGGAATCGGAAGAAATGCCAAGGACATTGAATTCATGCAGTGACGCAAGGAGGCATGAACGTCGCTCAGGACACTAAGTTTGAAGAGCTCATCAAGTTCTCGAGGATGTACCAAGGAAACCTACGACTATTGGAAGTGCATCAAGTACGAGTCGGGATTGAAGGCCGAAGTCATGTTGCAATGGCTCACTTGGAGATTAGGGACTTTCCTACCCAGTCAACAAGTGCCGCATCATCGAGGATGGGCATAAGAAGCTAAGCACGTCAAGGGCCGAGTTTCACCAAAAAGCTTGCGCCACAAGGCCCGAAGTTCAAGCCGTCGACCAGGCCACCGTTCGATCGCCACAAGGATCGAATGACCCAAGAGGAGAGACACTTCAGGAGGACAACTGCCATTTGCCCAAGGTGCGGGAAGAACCATGGCAACCAACCCTTCCTAGTGGGTCAAAGAGTGTGTTTCAAGTGTGGCAAACCTGGTCACGTAATTCGAGATTGCAACATGAAGTCCCCAGGGATGCCGTACCTAGACCCCAACATCAAGGACAAGTGTTCGCGGTTATGTCAAAGATACCTCCTCTCACCCCCAGGGTAAGTGTGCACTAGATGGTAGTAATGCATTTAGCAAATTTCGAGGCAAAATTCTTTTTAAGGGGGAGTAATGTAACGCCCGATCTTCCATGTGCAAATGACCGATGCCCCGAAGTCATTTTACCCTGAAAATAAGGATTGCTGGTTTCGCCATCCTCAAGGGGATGTTTTGATGTTGATAGGGGATTATATGTGTTATGTGTGGTAATAGAGAAGAATCTCATTTTTAAGTTCCGACACATGAAATTACTAAAACGCCCCTATGGCTATTTGTCATCATTTTATATGCCAGCTGAGCCCTAACTTTACCAAAAGGTTTTAAATGATGTTTTTAAGTGAAGTTTAACAACAGGTTAAGCCGGGTAGCCCCGAGCAATTTTAGCACAAAATTACCATTTTGCCCTTAGAACAGTGTAATGAGCCTAATGACGTAATTAAGCAAACCTAAGCAATATTAGGCTCTAATCGAAGATTAATTTATTTCAATAATTAATCTAGAGTCAAAATAATTTATTAAGGTTAATTGGAACCTAAGAATTACATCTTGGTTAAATTCTAATTACATCTTTGATTTAAGATTCCTAGTCATGGAATCTTGAATAGTGTTTTCCTCTCCAATTTCTTAATTTAAGGAATTGTGCCCATACCTTCATTTCACTAAAAGAATGGTTTTAAATTGTTAATCTAGTAAGACCACCCCTAAATCAAGTCTTGACAACCTTAATTAACCATTACCTCACCTAAACACTTTCTTACAAACTCCTAATCAAAACCTTAATCAAAGAAACACCTAAACACATCATTAAACCACAAATACATGGACAATTTCTTTCTCCCCTTGGCTGGAAAATCTGGCCGAATTCATCCTCCCCATTTGTGTCACATGTTGATTTTGTTTCACTCAAAGACCATACCTCAAGCCATGCTTTGAACCATACCTATCTATGCCTTCAACCATGCCTTTGAATGATACGTTTTTGAAGATATTTCCTCCCCCAAAGGCCATGAAAATTGTCGGCCATTCCTCCCTTGGCAGCCCCATTGTTTCAATTTTCTATAAATACCAAGCCTTAGAGAACTTGGTTACACTTTAAATCATTTGCCAAGTTAAGCTTTCTTGCTATTTTCTCTCTTTTCCTCTTAATTCCTCTTCATCTTGTTCTTCTTCCTCCACCATCAAAGAAACCTTTCCACCACCACAAACAACCTTGAACCACTATTCCCCTACCTCAAACCACCTCTCAAACACCAAACCTTTCCATTTCTAAGCTTACTTTTTTCAAGGAAAATCCATCTTCCTTGTGTCCTCCGCTTGGCCGAATCCTTATTGCCATCCAAGAGAAGATTTTGTCTTCTCATTTCATCAAGGATCCAAGCTTTCTTTCAAGACTTCTTTAGGTAGGGGTTTTATTTCAAACTTTTACTTGTTTTCTTTTAGAAAAGTTCTAGTTTTCTCTTGGTTTTCAAAGCTTTCATTTTCCTTTCTTCTTTCGGCCTTGGGCCTTTGGTTGAAAAAACTTTGGCTTGATGATGAGGTTTCAAGATAATATTCTTGTGATGCCATGTGAGAAACCTCTAAAGCTTGAAAAACTTGGTTTTGGACCATATATGCTTTTGGTTTCTTTTTCTTATGTTTTCAGTTTTCCTCTCTTTTCCTCCTCCTCAATGTTTTCGGTTTTCTTTTCTTTTCCCTTTAATGGTTTCGGTTTCCTCTTCCTTTATTTGAACAAAGTTTGTTAAAAATGTTAAGTAGATCACTAAAAGTTTTGTTAAGAAAATTAATCCTATGTTTTCAAAGAGCTCTAAGCTTACCCTTGCCAACCTTAAAGTTGGTCAGCCATTCTAAGAGTTTTACTCTAGATTGAAGCCATGAACAATAAAATAAAGAATATGACTAGTTCTTGTATGCTTGTTTAGATAAAGTGTTGATTTTTGTGTCCATTTTCTTGAGCTTGATGATGAAGTTCAAAACCAAAGGCTTCTTTGAAGACTTGGTACTAAGAACTCTAAAGCTCACTTTATGTTGTTAAGATGCATATTGGGTTAAGGTTATAATATTCCTCTAAAGTCTTGTAAGAGCTCTAGTTAAGATAAAATGAGTTGCATTCATGTTTATGTTTATGCCTTGCATAGCATGTTTATTTTGATGCCATCACTAAGCTCTCAAGAATAACTAAATGAACTTGCATTATCATGTTTAAATTTCCAAGCTTGCATTCCATGTTTATATTTCAAGTCATCACTTAATCTTTAAAGATAATAATGAGGTTGCATCTCATATTTATTTTATGCTCTCACTTTATTTTATAATGAAGAGTAAAACAAGTGCATAGCATGTTTAAGTTTATGCCATCACTTAAATATCCTAGAGCTCAAAGACTTGCCCAAGTATCACAAGTAAAGTTTTAGAAAATGGAAGCATTCAATGAATGCCAATTTGCCTTATGATGATGATGAAGGACTTGATGTGAGTTCATCTAATCATAAGTGCCAATAGCTTATGTCTTGGAATTTTTCCAAGCTTAGGTAAACTTAAAGAATGTCATGAGCAAGATTTGATGTTTTAAATATAGTTCATGAACAAATTGTTTTAGCTACTCACCTCATCCACATTTGTGTGATTTCAATAAGATTAATTGGTTTCTAAAAGAGTTTTGAGTTCCTAAAATGATTCCAAGAGAAACTAGCAACTTATATGCATTTAAATCATGAAATTATGTGATTATATGATGCTTGTATTTTTGGTTCTGCCTTGTGTACTTGGCCACTATATAAATTCTATTTTGTGGTGTTAAAATGTGTAAAATTATGTTTGAGTGAAGCAAGGAACGATTTAGGGAAGTTAGGAAAGAACAAGTAACTAGAAAGGACTTAAAATGAGAATTCTAGAACACTTAGATGCACAAATTTTAAATTCTGTTCCAGCATAATTGGACTTAAGGAAAATGGTTTATAATTAGTGGATATGTGTAGGAATCCCTCATAATTGGTTTAGGAGTTGAATATAGAGCCTTAGGCGAAGACGGAACTTAGAAAGGGTCAAAGACGGAGATTCTAGAACCCTTAATCATATGTTAATTTTCTGCCCAAGGTGAGGTTATGCTGTTTGGTTATGTTAGTAAGCATAAACATAGAGGAAAATTATAGGTAATGATCCCTTAGATGATATGAAGATTCATAATAAAAGTTAGGATAATTGGAACAAAGTTTAAGACCCTAAGGGCCAAAGCATAAGATATCTTAAGATAAGAGGAGGTGAGGTAAGAATGAGGTCAAGTGAGTTTTGCTTTGATGTATGTGAATGTTTTAAATACCGTGAGCATGAGAATGTATGTATGGAGGTGTGGCATGTTGCTATGATGATGTGGTATACTATGTTTACAATGCATGAGAATATGATATATGAATAGAGGATATGTTATATGATGTTCTATAGCGATATGCTCATGCTGCATCCATACAAGATATGATAATGAGGTAATGATCCCATTATGACTTCCCGAGTTAAGGGTTATACAGGGTGATCCTAGAAAGAGATATGATTCCCCCTCTTTTTCCCTGCATGAATCTAGCGATGGCTAGTTAGGATGAGCTCATTCCTAGGCGATGGGTGTATTTGGAGTTTTGGTGGCTATGCGAATTCCTGGGCGGCATGTTGGGTGGATTTTGGTGGCTACGAAAGGGTGGAAAATGTTAAGAAAGGAACTCGAAGAGTTCATAAATGATAAAGTAAAAGACACACATGCATATGTTTCGTGATTGTTCCATTGGTGCTTATGATTAAGTGATATATGTTGAGTACGTGACTGTCATGCTCAAGCATTGCCATGCATACATAAAATATCTGTGCATTCATACCATCAAGACTCATGCTAAAAGAAACCTACTTCGGATAATAGGCTTTGAGAAATTAAAACTGAACCTATTCATGAACACCTCTTTTATAATGAAACCTAAAGTGGCTGGCGACGATGATGACACTTGTGTTAAGTCGGGAGCCTACTAGAATCTTGTATAAGTATTCTCACCCCTTTTGTTTTCCCTCCCGTGTCATCTCCAAACGGGATTAATGCGGATGTTCGTGATCTTCCTTGAGGCGGGCATAGGAACCACGTTGCCTAGTCAGATCAAAGGGCGCAGTGGAAGCAAGAAGATAGTCTAGCCTTGTTAACATTTTGTTGTGCGTTAGTTAAAGTTGTTTGGTGTAATCGATACCCTGTCCTTATGTTTATAAGGACATCGTTGTTATGTTATGATTATGATATACTATTATAATTTATGTTATGATTATTCTATGGTTTATTCATGGTTGTTGTGTTTTACGTTTAATAGTCGGTATCTATGCGCATGCGCGGCTCACATTTTAAGTCTTAAGTTCAAAAAGAAAAAAAATTTAGTCGTATTTTATTACTCATATTTTAAAGAAAAGTAAGTCAAGATCTAAAACAAAGGCGTAACAACTAATTACTAACCGAATGCGACTCATGCATATAAGGTTAAGAGTTAGGGTGTTACACCGCAAAACACCAAACAACAATAAAAAAAAAGAATGTTGTGGCAATTGTTTAGGACATACAACTGCCTCGAAATATTGCTCCTAAATTTCAAAAATATTGCGGTGGTTTAGAACCGCCAACTATAAAATTACAAAAAAAAATAATTCCATATTCTTTTACATAATTCTAATTATAATTACTTTCTTCAAGTGAGGATTACTTTCAAACATCCTAAAAATTCAATCATATAGCAAATATGAACTAGATTTATATTCTTTTCTTACAACTCAAGCTATGAATATTTATACATGTCTATGTTTAAGCTATGAACATTTACATTCTTTTCCTACAAGTCAAGCTAAATTATACACATCTTACTTTTTTTAGCATTACTTTTCAAAATTTGTGTCTCCATATGCTGCATTGCCAATATACTTAAATGCTTGTCCACAACCTACAAATGAACTGTGTTCATGAATTGTTTCTCCCACATTTAAGTTTTGCATAGGAAAGGGAAAAAGCAGAGAAAAAAAAGGAACAAAAAGGGTAGGAATCAATATGAGTATAATGTTATTGTGACACACTGATTTTAATGCCAAGTGGTGATGCAAATTAAGCTATGAATTTGTGTAGGAATAGCTATAGGTAACTTCCATCAATTTCCTTGGCGCATGAAATTGGGTAGAATATAAGTATTAAGTCAAACTAATTAATGACAAGGCAATAATTCTATTAGAGTTTCATATATATAAAACAAAATGGCACCCTCATCTTTATAACTATACAACTTTTCTTCAAGAAGAACAAGAAGCAAAAACAAAAAAACAATGAAGTGTTAAAAGTTTTTTATATACTTTTGAACAACATACTATAAGAAATGAAAACTAAAACTTACCCTCTTCTGAGGTAGCTCAATTCTGCAAATCTTAGCCCTTTTGAGGATTGATAAGAGGCACGTCAATAATAGTTTATCCATTTCTCATTTGTAATCTCTAATTCCATTCTATTTCCTTCTTTGTACTCTTCTTCTAAATCATTAATGTTGCGCTTTCAATCTAGCTTACTAGTAATTTCATGCACATGCTCATTGTTATTTGAAGCCTTGAAGGCTTTTTTCTTTTTCCCTTTTATTTTATAGCTTTCATGCAATACAAATTATTGGATTAAACATATAACATTTTAACCTATTTTTGGTTTCCTTTACTTCCATGTGTGAAGTTTCCAGGTTTTTCCTAGATGGCTTGGATAATTTTGGGCTACCTTAGGATGGATCCTCCAAGTCCACTATTACACAATGCTTGTTGTTTGCATTCCTATCTCAAAGCTTTGATATTTATATGTAATTGTGCTGCCTTAGCAAATTACATTTATATTTTTAGTTTGTCATTTAATTGTTAACTAATCATTCATATGATATAACCAAACTCAAGACAATAATCAAATTCATTTATGGGATAAGTTCAATTTAATTTTACATACACTAGCATATATTGTTCTCATTTCTCAATTCATGAGCATGATATAATATGAGAAGTGCAAATTTACACTATTATATGATCAACAAAACTACAATCATTTCTAAAGAAAACAAGTGCAAAACAAACAGGGAAAAGCCAAGGCTAAATTGTTGTCTTATTTAAAATGTTTGCATATCCCAAGTCATTTTGCCAAGTTATGGAAGAGTGCTAATTAATGAATCACTTACTCTGGGCATGCTCCACACCAAGCAATATATTCAAGGTAGTGTAATAGACATCAACCATTGGAATTTCTCTAAACTAGGCCAACATAATGTACAAAGACCAGGATTCCTGTGTTAAATTCCTCGTTGAAAAGGTTGTAATTCAATCTTTCTATTTCTCCTTCCACTCCCTATGTTTAAAATCCAATAAATGAAACATGAATGTGTTTTAGAATAAGATCCTATCACACAAGTAACAATCAAATATGTTAACAAATCCCAGTGTAGACGCAAGAATAATAAGAGCATTGGAGTAGCATGCTTACTTTCATGTTTTTAGGTGTCTTCTGAGCAGCATGGAATGCATATATATTGTTGTAGGCCACATCAAATGCTTCCTTGACCCTTGCATCAAGCTGTAGTGCACAAATTGACACACCAATAATAAACAATAAACATATTATACTTGTAAGACAATGAGATGCAAATGTTTCATATCATACTTGATTAATTGTTATTCTATTATTGATGCACATAATGCCCTTAACATGATTTTGATCTTCCACACAAAAGAAAGCAATACTAAAGACAAATTGCAGAGCTACCAAACAACCAATGCCCAAGTTGATAAAGACCATGAATCACTATATTCTAATCAAATTCTAGACATATGTACATAAATCTCAATGGTCAACTTTAAATTTCAGCAACTTAGCACTAATAAGGTGATAGAGTTACATATTTCCCACTTCTTGATTCCACAAATTAGGTTGGCTCAGACTTACACTATAAGAATGACGAAGAAATTAGACATATTTTAACACTATGATGAGATCAAATTTCTAACTTACCTTTGTCACTTCCACACAGAAATTCATCACTAACAACTTGATCTAGAATATTTTCAGAACTTCTAGCAGGTTGTTTTTGTAACACCCTAAAATTTAATTAAAAATTAATTTGAGTTTTATTAATCATAATTTCAAAAATCTAATAGTTTAGCAATGATGAGGGCAGCCCAACGAACTTGTCAAAAAAAAAAAATTTCGGGTCGATGAATAGTAACCTTGCGGTCCCAGGCCCAGGAGCTGAAACCTAGAATTTGCTCCTAAGGTGCCCGAAATTAGGCAAACATGGGAATAAGGTTAGAAATAGGTGGGAATGAAAATTTTATACTTAGAATTAATTTTCGGGCAATATCGGTTTTATCGGTAAGGTGTTTACCCGTTAGGTAAAATTTCGTGTACGATTTTTAACATTTAAGATATTTGAATCATTACAAATGGATAATGTATATCCATTCTAAACAAGTGGAAGGCCAAGATTCAATCTTGAATTACAAGATTGAATCCTAGCCATTCATCATATTTTCTTTTTAAAGAATTATATTTCCTATTAGATAATTCTTACTACATGATATCATAATACCATTAAAAACTATAAAACCTTATCACCTTGAGATGCATTCTCGGCCATGAACAAAAAAGGGTAGAAACCTCCATTTTTTTTTCTTTCAAAAGCTTAGAACTTGATTCAAACCTGAAAACACCTAACCTACACTTACTAAAACTTCAAACTTCCTTCACAAAACTTGTTCTACACTTAAACCCCACAAATCTAACCGATTAGAATTTTAATCCATCACTTTTTCCCACTTTGAGCCATCATACATCACTGTCTAAGGGAGGTTTGTGACTTGATTTGGAGTCCTTGTAGTGAAGAGGAATCAATTAGAGCATCTTTTGGAGTTAGAACTCTTCAAGCATCACAAGTAGGGTTTCTACGCCTTTCCTTGTAAAATTTTTCTGATCTATTTTGGCATGACCTAGGTCTGAAATTTCTAGTTGTTTTGGTTGATATTATGTTGATATTGATGTGTGATTTTTGGTGGTGTGTTTGGATGGTGTTAAAGAGGGTTTTTATCAAAATAAATTTGGACTAGTTTTCTAGAATTTCTGTTGTCCTGGAGGAAGTGGTTCATGAATTTTCTGGTATATTTGTGGGAGTTTTAATGAGCTATAAAAATTATATGTTGGAGTAAACATCTTAAAATAATTACCTGAATTTTCTTGGGTGTTATTTTTAAGGTTTGATGCCTTAGAAAAATCAGAAACCAAAATGAGGAAGATGTTGTCCTGATTGTTGAGACTTAGGCATAAACTTGTCCTAATTTATTACCATAGCAAATGATTGAACTAGCTCTTGAAATTTTTATACGAAGTCATTGAAGTGTAACTGTGAATTTTATTGTGAATTAATTCAATCATTTGCTGGGGTTAAAAATTAGGGGAACTCAGTTTGGTCTTGGAATTGGTGGCCCCTGACCACTAAATTTGTACATTTTACTGAGGGAGCTATAGAGCTCTGTTGTCTGAAATTTTTACAAGTTATTCTAGACACATTGAAGTGTCATACAGAATTTTTGTGACTCTTGAAATGACTGTTTGACATGATAATGAAATCTTGTGCCTAGGATAGTAACTCTACCCATTGTGCTGGAATAGAACAATGCTTTGAATTGAGAATATAATGGCACTTTGGCTTCTAGTATGACATGCGTATTTGATATTAAGTGTCATGGCCATGTGACTTATGACATGTGAATGCATGCTATGGATTTTAAAGATTGAAGTATGAGAAAAGAATGAGAATTTCATTGTGAATGATTGCCTATATGTGGCCTATGTATGCATTTGAGAAAAGAGAAAGTATATGATGCCATTATAAGGATGTATAAATTTAAATTGTGCATGTTCTGACATATGGACAAAATAGAAACAAGACTTAGATTGAATGAGGCGAAGGCGAAGTAGTAACTTCCCAAAATTTATTTTGAGTCGGTAGACGTATCCACTAGGAATAGATTTGTGTGGGATTCTGAAATGGAAAAAATGAAGTTCGATGACCACGTATAGGAATGAGCTTAGTCCTGTAAGCATTTCCCTTGTGTGGTGTGATCCACCATAAATACCCGTTGGGTATAAACGGATCTATTGTGGAATTGTCCACTGAAACCCATTGGGTAAACTAAGTCTTTCCTATGTCAATACAAGAGAAAAATGCACTAATTGGCTTTCCTATGTCAGTTTTTCCATGTCACCTCCAGGTTAAGCCAGAGGATGAGGACGCGCTATGCAAAGGAGTGAGATTGCTGTAGTATAGCCGTTACTATTTATTCTGTACTTAGTGAAATGAGTATGTATGTAAATGTATTAGAAGACAGATATGTACTAAAGCTCATAGAGGAGCTTCCTTATGTATTTTAGCTATATGTTTAATAAACTTGATATTTACTTGTAATATGTTTTAATAGAATTACACTTAGTTATCTCGGACGTAATCAGCTTGCTATAGATAATTAAGAGAGGTCTAATTAACAAGTAACAACTCTCGAGTATGATATCATAGCTTAAGAATGGGGTTGTACTTGGGAGGATGTTACATTATGGTATCAGAAGTTCTTCCTTGTAGGACCTTGAGGAATGGACTAGCTATGCTTCCTTAGTAAATGTCATGCATTATAATGTTATATATGTGTATGACTAGTTTGGAATGTTGTGGATTGCTGCCACACTTAGCTTGGTATTGAGCCTGATCAACTCAATAATTCTTGTTTGGTGTGACAGGGATCGATGACTTGAAATCGGCAACTAGGAGGGAAGAGGATAACGCGAAATGATGGACACGTTTCGTGAAATGGGAGGATGAGAGAACAAGTTGCAGTCGCTAGCAGGATGATGGAAAGGTTGGATCGACATGCTGAAGGAAATCCAGTTTGGGAATCCTGAGGAGTAGAAGTGGATGTGGAATACCATAAGTTCGCAGAGTTCAGGAAAGAAACCCCCCGCCTTTTCGAGGAGCCTTCAACCCAAGTAAAGAGAAGAATGGATAAAGGCCATGGAGAAAATTTTCTTCTTCCTACGAGATCCAAAAAGTGGCTTTTGCTACTTACATGCTGGAGGCAGATGCAGAATTTGGTGGGTTGGCACTAAGGGTTGTTCGAAGCTTCTAGACTGAAGTCACCTGGGATATCTTTAAGGAAGCTTTCTACCACAAGTACTTCCCTGCTTCGGTGAGGAATGCAAAGGAGTTGGAGTTCATGGCACTCAGAAAGGGCCCATGAGTGTAGCACAGGACACAAAGTTCAAGAGCTCTGCAAGTTTTCCACTATCTACCAGCGCAATCCTACGAAGCTTGGAAATGCATGAAGTATGAAGGAGGGTTATGGGAAGATATTGAAGTTGCAGTGGGTCTATTAGAAATTCGAGATTATGCAACCCTAGTGAACAAGTGTCGACGTGCGGAGGACTCCAACAAGAAGCTAGCCATGGCAAAATCTTCTAAGGGTACTTCTAGTAAACGATTGGCAGTTGAAGATGAAAGTTTTGAGGAGGCTTCACCCAAAGAAGCAGTTTGAGCTATTCCATATGTAGGCGAGCGCGGCCAAAGCCAACCGTGTGGCAAGATTGCCCAAAATATGGGAAGAATCATGTGAACAAACCTTGCTTGGCTGGACAACATGTATGCTACCACTATGGAAAACCGGGCACAAGATATGGGAATGTCCAAAGATATCCAAAACCTAAGAAGCCAACTCAAGGAACACCAAGAGTTAAAGGGATATCCCACCCAACAATCTGTAAGAGGTAGGAACGTTTAGAATTTGATTGAATTGTTTGAACTGGATGTGTGAATTCTTTGTGTCATTTATGAAAGTTTGTCGTTTGAAAATTGTTTTTAAAGGAATTTTGAGGGCAAAATTATTTTTAAGGTGGGTGGTAATGTAACACCCTAAAATTTAATTAAAAATTAATTTGAGCTTTATTAATCTTAATTTCAAAAATCTAATAGTTTAGCAATGATGAGGGCGGCCCACGAACCTGTCAAAAAAAAAAATTTTTGGCTAAATTGTAACCTTGCGGGTCCCACCTGCCCTGGACAGCTGAAACCTAGATTCGGGCCCTGAGGTGCCCGAAATTAGGAAAACATGGGAATAAGGTTAGAAATAGGTGGGAATAATAATTTTATATTTAGAATTAATTTTTGGGCAATATCAGTTTATTGGGTAAGGTGTTTACCCGTTCGGTAAATTTTGTGTGCGATTTTTAACACGAAGATATTTGAATCATTACAAATGGATAATGTATATCCATTCTAAACAAGTGAAGGCCAAGATTCAATCTTGAATTACAAGATTGAATCCTAGCCATTCATCATATTTTCTTTTTAAAGAATTATATTTCCTATTAGATAATTCTTACTACATGATATCATAATACCATTAAAAACTATAAAACCTTATCACCTTGAGATGCATTCTCGGCCATGAACAAAAAAGGGGCAGAAACCTCCATTTTTTTTTCTTTCAAGAGCTTAGAACTTGATTCAAACCTGAAAACACCTAACCTACACTTACTAAAACTTCAAACTTCTTTCACAAAACTTGTTCTACACCCAAACCCGCAAATCTAACCGCTAGAATTTTAATCCATCACTTTTTCCCACTTTGAGCCATCATACATCACTGTCTAAGGGAGGTTTGTGACTTGATTTGGAGTCCTTGTAGTGAAGAGGAATCAATTAGAGCATCTTTTGGAGTTAGAACTCTTCAAGCATCACAAGTAGGGTTTCTGCGCCTTTCTTTGTAAAATTTTTCTGATCTGTTTTGGCATGACCTAGGTCCAAAATTTCTAGTTGTTTTGGTTGATATTATGTTGATATTGATGTGTGATTTTTGGTGGTGTGTTTGGATGGTGTTAAAAGAGGGTTTTTATCAAAATAAATTTGGACTAGGTTTCTGGAATTTCTATTGTCCTCTAGGCAGCAGTGGTTCACGAATTTTCTGGTATATTTGTGGCAGTTTTAATGAGCTATAAAAATTATATGTTGGAGTAAACATCTTAAACTAATTACCTGAATTTTCTTGGGTGTTATTTTTAAGGTTTGATGCCTCGAAAAATCAGAGACCAAAATGAGGAAGATGCTGTCCTGATTGTTGAGACTGAGGCAGTAAACTTGTCTGAATTTATTACCATAACAAATGATTGAACTAGCTCTTGAAATTTTTACACGAAGTTACTAATACATTGACGTATCACTGTGAATTTTATTGTGAATTAATTCAATCATTTGCTGGGGTTAAAAATTAGGGGAACTAGTTCTGTTCTGGAATTGGTGGCCCCTGACCAGTAAATTTGTATATTTCCTGAGGGAGCTATAGAGCTCTGTTGTCCTGAAATTTTTACATTATTCTAGACACATTGAAGTGTCATACAGAAATTTTGTGACTCTTGAAATGACTATTTGATATGATAATGAAATGTTGTGCCTAGGACAGTAACTCTGCCCATTGTGCTGGAATGGAACAATGCTTTGAATTGAGAATGTAATGGCACTTTGGCTTCTAGTATGACATGAGTATTTGATATTAAGTGTTTGGCCATGTGACTTATGACATGTGAATGCATGCTATGGATTTTAAAGATTGAAGTATGAGAAAAAATGAGAATTTCATTGTGAATGATTGCCTATACGTGGCCTATGTATGCATTTGAGAAAAGAGAAAAGTATATGATGCCATTATAAGGATGTATAAATTTAAATTGTGCATGTTCTGACATATGGACAAAATAGAAACAAGACTTAGATTGAATGAGGCGAAGGCGAAAGTAGTAACTTCCCAAAATTTATTTTGAGTCGGTAGACGTATCGGCTAGGAATAGATCTGTGGGATTTGGAAATGGAAAAAAATGAAGTTCGATGACCACGTATAGGATGGCTTAGTCCTGATAAGCAGGATATTTCCCTTGTGTGGTGTGATCCACCATAAATACCCGTTGGGTATAAACGGATCTATTGTGGAATTGTCCATGAAATTACCCGTTGGGTAAACTAAGTCTTTCCTATGTCAATGACAAGAGAAAAATGCACTAATTGGCTTTCTATGGCCATGATGGAAACCAGATCACTTTGAGATAACTTTATTGTATTTGACACATGCATCATCCATATCATATGAAATCCTTTAAGTAGATTTACTTACTATGTGTTTGAGCTTCTAGATATATGTATACGTATTGATTGATTGTTAAAAGCTACCCACTTCGGAAGGATGATTTTGGAACCTTAAAATGAACCTTTAGAATATATTGCATGATCACAGTTTTGAATAAACCGAAGTGGCTGGGGCGATGACGATGACATTATGATTGTGATTGGAGAGTTGCACTAAGAGAATTTTAAAATTCTCACCCCTATGTGTTTGTTTCTGTCGCCTCTAGGTTAAGCCAGAGGATGAGGATGCTGCTATGCAAAGGAGTGTAGGATTGCTGAATAGCTTCCTGTTATTCCTGTACTTAGTGAAATGAGTATGTATGTAAATGTATTAGAAGACATGTACTAAAGCTCATAGAGGAGCTTCCTTATGTATTTTAGCTGTATGTTTAATAAACTTGATGTTTACTTGTAATATGTTTTAATAGAATTACGCTTAGTTATCTTGTACGTAAATCGAGCTTGCTATAGATAATTAAGAGAGGTCCGCTAATTAACAAGTAACAACTCTCGAGTACGATATCATAGCTTAAGAATGGGCTTGTACTTGGGAGGATGTTACAGTTTTGATTTCTTTTTTTGACTGAAACTTGCTAAACCCTTGGTTTCTTTCAAGAGTGTGAAATTTTGACAGTCAACAAGGAACTCTCAGTTCCTTGGAGAAGAAAAGTGTTGATGTTGCATGGAACAAAATAGGATCAGTTTCTTAGCCTAATTTCATTTCTATTTCTTCTTCATTCTAGTTGTATTTTGAGGAGTTTTCGCGTGTGAACTAATGGAATCGGCCAAAATTTATCATCCAGAGAAGCGTTTTCATACTTTGTGTAACACCCTGAAAATTATTTAAAAATTAATTTGAGCTTTGTTAGTCGTAGTTTCAAAAATCTGCAGTTTAGCAATGATGAGGGTGGCCCAACGGCCTTGTTAAAAAAAAAAAAATTTTGAATCGGGTGAATAATAACCTTGCGGGCCCACTACCCATCTAAACTCTATCTGGGACCAAGAAATGCCCGGACTAAGCAAAAAAGAGGGTTAAGGTTAGAAATGATAAGGAATGAGAAGTTATACCTAGAATTAATTTTTGGGCAATGTTTGACTACAGGACCTGTGTTTACCCGTTCGGTAGAGTTTTCATGTGCGATTTTTAACACCATACAAGTTATTTGGTGGCCAAGTAACCTTTACCAACCACTTTATGCCAAGTGGATGGCAAGGATTGAAACTTGAAAAGTAAGTTTCAATTATGGCATTTCATTTATTATATTTTACTTGGAAGCCAATATCTCATCCGTTCGATAGAATTTCGTTTAGCTTTAACACGAAAAAGCTACTTGCTCCCCAAGTCAAAGTGAGCCACTTATCTTGAGCCAAGTGGATGGCCAAGATTCATTCTTTGACTAACAAAACAAATCCTAGCCATTCATTTTACTATCTTTAAGAATTCACCTTTTATATTATAATAAATCAAGCTTTTCTTACAAGCTTCCTTACAAGATGAATACAAAACCATTCTTCTCCATTAGCCACTCATATTTTCAGCCAAGACCTCTAAAATTACAGCCTCCATTGTTATTCCTCTCAAATCTCCATTAACAAACTTAAAGCTTCAAAAACCCTAGCTCAAAATCACTAAAACACCAAGATCATTTCACAAAACTTATTCTACTCCTCATAATCTATCAATCTAATCAATTAAAATCTCAAATCTACATCAATCCTCTTCTTGATACCTTACTTCCTCACTGATTTCATAAGGGTTTGGGTGTGATTTTGGGAGCTTTGAAGTGGAAGGGATCAATCTTGGAACAACTTGGAGCCAAGGATACACTAGCTTCCAAGAGTAGGGCATTTTAAACCTCTTTTACTTCAAATTTGTTTTTCTGATTTTCTTACTGATTTGGCTGAATATTTTTTGTTGTATTGGTTGATGATATATGGATATTGATGTAAGAATTTTGGTGGAGTGTTTGGATGATGTTAGAAAACCCATTTTGGCAAAACAAGTTTTGAAGCATGTGCTGGAATTCTCGGATTTGTACTGGTAGGCTATGAATCATGAATTTTCTGATATACTTGTGGGTACTTTTATGAGCTATAAAAAATATATGTTGAAGGTAACATCCTAAGGCAACTCTGAGAATTTTTGTGGAGTATGATAAGGAATATAACTGCCTGAAAAAAATCATGAATCAAGACTATATATGTGCTATCTGAATTTTTGGTCTTGAAGCTATGAATTTTGCTAATTGTTTCACATAGAAAATGATTGATTTTTTCTTTGAAATTTTTACAGAGTGTTGGCAACATTTTTAAGTTCAACCGTGATTTTTCTTTTGAATTGATTCAATCATTTTCTAGGGTTAAAAATTATGAATTTTGGATTATGAGCTCAGGTTAAGTGGTCTCTGACCACGAATTTGTCTAATTTTCTTAACATAGTTAGAGAACTCTTTTCCCTCTGAAATTTTTATGGAGTCTTGTAACACATTGAAGTATCTCAAATAATTTTTATAGTATCTGAATTGGTTGTTTGATGAGCAAATAAATCTGTACTACAATGGTGTGAAATCTGCCCATTGTGCTGGAAAAGAACCAAATACTTGAATTGATAATGTAATGGCATTTTGGTTCTAGTATGACATGAATACTTGATATTGAATAGTTGGCCATGTGATTTGTGACACATAAATGCATGCTAGAGGAAATAAAGAGTGGTTTATGAGACATGATTGAAATTGCATTGTGAATGAAATACCTACATGTGGCTTATGCATGCATTTAGGAAAGAGAAAAATACTTGATGCAATTATATGAGAAAAGAGAATATATAAATTTCAATTGTGCATGTTCTGACATATGGGCAAAACAGAAACAAGACTTAGATTGAATTAGGGGAAGGAGAAAGAAGAAACTTTCCCAAATTTATTTTGAGTCGGTAGACGTATCTAGGAATAAATCTGTGTGTGATTCGGAAATGGAAAAAATGAAGTTCGATGATCACGTATAGGAATGAGCTCATTCTTGATAAAAGTCTATTTCCCTTAAGTGGTGTGATCTACTATAAATACCATTTGGTATAAACTATCTATTGTGGAATTGTCCACAGCAAATACTCATTAGGTATAAACTAAGTCTTTCCATGTCAATCAAAAGAGAAAAATGCACTAATTTGATTTTTGTTGCCATAAGGGAACATAGGTTACTTTGAAATAATTTCACTGATTATCATATACATACTCATGTTATTCTGAATTGTTTGTCTTGTGTGATTTAGTATTTCTTGGAACATTATGAGATGTATGCTTTAAGTGATTGAATGCTAAAAGAAACCCACTTCGGAAGAATGGTTTTTGATCTTTAAAATGAACCTTTGATATATCTTGCATGCTCACATTTTCTTAATAAACCGAAGTGGCTAAGGCGATGACGATGACATTATGATTGTGTAACTGGGGATTTGCCCTACTGAGAATTGTATAATTTTCTCCCTTATGTGTTTATGTTTCATGTCGTCTTCAGGTTAAGCTAGAGAACTGCGAGGCTACACAAAGGAATCAGATTGTAGTAGTTTAGTAGTTAGTGTTTCATTAGGTTGTACTCAGTGGTATGTATATGTTTGTAAACGTAATAGAGAACATATATGTATTAAAGCTCATAGAAGAGCTTCCTTTTGTACTTAACTATGTATCCAATAAATGTTGTGTTTCCTTGTTATATATTTTAATAGAATTACACTTAGTTAGTTATTACACGAATAAATCAAACTTATTATAGATATGTAAGAAAGGTCCACTAAGTTATAAATAACAACTCTTGAGTCCGATGTCATGGCTTAAGACTGATGTTGTACTTGGGAGGATGTTACACTTTGTCAAAGCATGTAGGGTAAAGCGGAGAAAAATTTAAAAGCATAGAATTTTGAAGTGTGAAAATAATGAATAATACATGTGATTCTTTGTTAGCTATAGCATACAATTCAACTAATGAGATGCAATTTGAGAAGGTAAAAATCAAAAATAGAGAAGAGAGCAAACCTTCGGCGTTAGGTGGAGGCTCACATTGGGACCTCTTTACCTGTTTCACCACTGAGTCCCCCACCGCCTTCATCGCCTTGGAGTTCTGCTCGAGGACCTCGACTGGCTCGTGAGAACCAGGTCCTTTCGCCTTCAAGTCTCGCTACAAGGACCAGTTTGATTGGCTCGCGAGAATCTGCATTGTGCCGAGATTCCAAAGAGAACCATGATTTTCTCACAAAAATGGGAGGCTTCCTCCACAATGTCGACAATGGCGATCAACGCACGGCGTCAATCTTCTTAAATGTTGGATTTGGTTCACCGCAAAGCTTTCAAATCAAGGGATTTGGGATTTGACTCACTGGGATTTGGGATCAAGACTGGGGAGTGAGAGAGGGCAGTGATTAAAGATTTTAACTGGGTTTGAGGCTTGCACCAAGATTTAGGGATTTTGGCACGAGAGAGAGAGCAAGGGTTTGAAGAATAAGAGAAAAATCACTACGAAAGGAAGGGACTGACGCACGCCTGGGATAGGCTAGAGGAAAAGCGCCAAAATTCACTAGGATTGAGGAAGTGGGGGGGCAGCGCGGTGATTTTCACAATCAGGGAAATATTAAAACTAATGGCAAGTGGCGACCATTTATTTAAACCGCCTCAAGGGGAGTGCCGTGAGACTCCTAATTTGTAGTAGTGTATCATACTTGTAACGGAATTTTTCCGTGTACAAATGGCCAAAATGCCCATGAGGTCATTTTACTAGGAAAATGAGGATCGCAGCCTGGCCATCCTCAGGGGATGTTTGATTTTAAAAGGGGATTTCATGTGTTATGTATGCTAATAGAGAGAAGAATCTCATTTTTGAGTTCTAATGTGCAAAATGACCAAAATGGCCCTGGTGAATTAACACCGAATTAAGTAACGATTGAGCCCGAACATCACCCAAAGGTTTGAAATGATGTTTTTAAGCAATGTTTAACATCGGGTTACCGGTAGCCTTGGAGGCTTTTACAAAAAATTACCATTTTGCCCCCGTTAAGTGCATTTTTGGCCTAATGATACGATTAACGAAAACTAAGCAATATTAGGCTCTAATTAAATATTAGTAAATTTTAATTACTAATATAGAGTCAAAATAATTAATTGAGGTTAATTAAAACCTAAGATTGCTTAGAGAAGCTCAAAATCCTTTTTTTCGATTTAAGACTTTATGTCACATTTTCATGAATAGTAGAATCCCTATTCCAATTTCCTTGAATTATAGAAATGGTCACATGATGAGATTCCTCTCTAATAAATGTAACACCCTAATATTTAACCCAAAATGCCTAGGACGTATTAAGATTAATTATTAGTTATTACCTCCTTTTAAATTCATTTGCAAAACTACTTAGCGGAAAATACAGGTAAATTTTTTTTTGAAACTTATAAAACCAAATTCGAGCCATTGAGTGCATAATGAGCGAAACTAAAGTAGAAGAAAGAACAAATCATGCAATACAGAAGCAATAAAGAACACCTCAATCATAGAGACAACCGTCATAATATTAATCAACGTAGTTTAGTACATAACTCGAAATAAAACATAGAGTCATACCCATATAGGTGGGCAGAGCTTGCTACATGATACATAAAATATAGGAAAACATGAACAGCAAATACATGGGAATCCCCAAAAGACTACCGGTCAAAAGTAAACCCTCCCCTCCAAAACCTACAGATGACGCTAATCCTTGGATGGGGAGATGTAACCTGCAAACTGCCGAAGCTCCTCGGATGTGGCCCAACGAAGAGGGGCGTGGGCATACGATCGGCGAAGCGATGTGGCCTCCTCGGCGAAGGCACTCTCTGGCATACACGCCTCACAAGCCTCGATTGAGAGACCATGTCCTCGCTACCCTATCGCGGCCAAGGCACGAAGGGTGGAATCCTCCGAATAGGATCGGGGAGTCCGAGGGTCCTCATGCAACGACGTATGAGGGGCACGTACTCCGGATAGTTACGCACCGCTGAAGATGATGATTGGACGCGTTCTCTCACACCTGGTCGCGTCCTCTCAAAAATCAAATCATCGCCATAGGGAGAAGTCGGGGTGAAACAAAAGCTAAGATCAGAAAAGCAAACAAGCATCCCATGAATGCAAAAATGCGCACGGCACAACGACCCTCAAAATGGTAAGACTGGTGGTCCGGATCATAGTGCACCTCCCACACGGGCGTATTAACAAAAATCATGAAAGATGCCATCGCTGGAGATGTAATGGAAAGAGAAACAAAGAGAAGGGGGTGAGAATCTTACTAAAGAATCTCAGGAAAAACCTTCTATCCTAGTGTCATCGTTTACGTCCCAGGAATCTTGGGTTTATTATAAAAAGGTTAAACATGCAAAGGTTCATTATGAGGTTTTCTTAAAAATAATTATCCAAGGTCCGTGTCTTTTATGATGAATCTTAATGCATGTATGCAGCATAGCAAAACATGAATGCATGGCAATACTTATCAATAATAAAACATATCATCAATAATTAAATCACATATATGTGGCATGTAACTTCTCATGATCAACCTTTCGCTTTCATAAGCAAGATGCTTCTTATCTTTTCTCATTTCTCAAACTTGTGACATCATGATCTTTAAAACAACAATAACCGACCCCATACTAGGCTATGAGCTCATACCTTAACTAGTCATCAATAGTTCTTACTTATCTTCTTGATAAGCGAAGCATAATCATAAAAATAACAACCCGACTCCAGAGTACGGCAGGGGACCTAAGGAATCACCCATCATGGGACTTTTTTCCTTCTCTGAAACGCATCAACGGTTAAGACCAATGACTTTGTCCGCTTTGGCAGACTAATGTCGATGCCCTCACGGTTTTACCTTCTCCTTATCGTAGCAGGAGAAGTACGTCTCAGCGTGAAACGTATCATCTGGTTAAGACCAAGTGACATTGTCCTCTTCGATATGGCCCCCACGACCATACCCTCCACGGGTTTCCTTTCTCCTCACCGTAGCAGGAGAAATGCGTTCGCATGTCACATATAAAATCTTTCTTTTCAAAACTTTCTCAAGTCCCTCAAATTTGACGGAAATTCGAGCATAACGACTACACTCTGAATTTCCTCAAATTTGAGTCATGCCACATAACTCAATTTCACATATCATTCTCATGGAACTTTCTCACTTAAATAAATCTCTAATTCATAGTAGTATACTTTCCTAACTCATTCATATCTCGCATTCTCATTCATCTCAAGCATAGCATACCACATCACCACAACATCATGCCACAAATATACATATAGTCTCATGCTCATTAACATATTCACATCATTATGAGTATACCCACTCGGCCTCATGCACACATTACACCTCCTATCTCATGGTGTCTTATGCGGCCCTTACGGTCTTAAACTTGTGTTCCAATTATCCTAACCTTCATTATGGATTTTTATAACACCTAAGGGATTATTACCTATGATTTCTTCTAAGGTTTATGATTTATAACCAAACAGCACTAGTTAATTTGGGCAGAATTTTTCCTTATGATTATGGGGTCCTAGAATCTCCATCTTTAACCCTTTCTAAGTTCCGTCTTCGCCTAAGGCTCCATAATTAACTCCTAAACCAATTATGAGGGATTCCTACACATATCCACTAATTATGAACCATTTTTCTCAAGTCCAATTATGCTGGAACAGTTTATATTTTGTGCATTCTAAGTGTTCTAGAATTCACATTTTAAGTCCTTTTTAGTTACTTGTTCTTTCTAAACTTTCCTAAATCGTCCCTTGCTTCACTCAAACATAATGTTACACATTTTAACTCCTCAAACAGAATTTATACAGTGGCCAAGCAAACAAGATAGAAACCAAAAGTTTGCATCACACATAATCGCATAAAATCATGTTATAAGGGCATATGAGTTGCTAGTCTTTCTCTTGGAACCATTTAGGAGCAAAAAAGGTGTTTTGGTAATCGATTACATAAGCCTGGTAATGGATTACTAGAGACTAAATTTTTTCTAGGTTCGAAGGGCTAAAACCTTTTCAGAAAATAAACATCAAGAATCGATTACACAAATAGGTAATCGATTACAGGTTTTTAAAGATTCTAGGCATAAAGAACAGCCTTGGTAATCGATTACATTAATGGTAATCGATTACTAGAACCAAAAACCCTTCGAAAAATCACTCTGGTAATCGATTACATAAGCTGGTAATCGATTACTAGAACTCCTAAATTTGAGAAAATATGATTTTTGGCACATTTCAAGCCATTTAAAACACCTTAAGACCTCATAAAACATTGTTCCAACATTTTCTTAAAATCGTCCTCACATTTTACAAAATCAAAACCATCATTGCTTCATGCTAAAACACATCCACTTTTCATGGTTAAAATTTCCATTTGAAGACACTTAGGGCAAGTCTTTGAGCTCTAGGGTATTTAGATGATAACATAAACTTAAACATGCTATGCACTTTATTTTACTCTTCATTATAAAGTAAATGAGAGCATAAAATAAATATGAGATGCAACCTCATTATTATCTTTAAAGATTAAGTGATGACTTGAAATATAAACATGAAATGCAAGCTTGGGAATTTAAACATGATAATGCAAGTTCATTTATTTATTCTTGAGAGATTAGTGATGGCATCAAAATAAACATGAGATGCAAGACATAAACTTAAACATGAATGCAACTTATTTTACCTTAACTAGAGCTCTTGCAAGACTTTTAGAGGGATATTAATAGCCTAACCCAACATGTATCTTGAACAAATAGAGGATGAGCTTTAGAGTTCTTAGCACCAAGTCTTCAAAAAAGTCTTTGGTTTGAACTTCATCATCAAGCTCATGAAAGTGGACTAAGACAAAAACACAACACTTAACAAAACAACATAAACAAAACTACTCATATTCTTTATTTTATTGCTCATGGGCTTCAATCTAGAGTAAAACTCTTAGAATGGCCGACCAACTTTAAGGTTGGCAAGGGTAAGTTTAGAGCTCTTTGAAAACATAGGATTAACTTTCTTAACAAAACTTTTGGTGATCTACTCATTATCTTTAACAAACTTTGTTCAAAGGAAGGAATAAAATCCGAAATCTTTAGAGGGAAAAAGGAAAGGAAAAACCAAAATCATATGTGGTCCAAGACCAAGTTTTCAAGCTTTAGAGGTTTCTCACATGGCATTACAAGTCCTTTATCTTGAAACCTCATCATCAAGCCAAAGTTTTCTCAACACAAGGCTCTAGGCCGAAAATAAAAGAAAAGAAGAACTTAAGAAGAAAACCAAGAGAAAAACTAGAACTCTCCTTAAAGGAAGCACACAAAACTTAGAAATGAATCCCTACCTAAAGAAGTCTTGAAAAGAGGAAGGAAAGCTTTGTTTCTTGAGAGGAAAAGAGAAGGAAATCTCTTGAATCCTTGTTGAAAGTTCAGCCAAGGAAGAGAGAAAAGAAGCAAAGAAGGCTTGAAGTTTGCTCAAGTGTGTAAAGGATCCTAAGGGCTTTCAAGCTAGTGTATTTATAGAAGATTGAGAGCTCATGGATGGCCTAGAGGAGGGAGGAGTGGCCGGTCATCTTGAGGAAGAAGGAGAGAAGAAATATCTCTTACAAGGCATGGCTTAGAGTATGGGTTAAAGCATGGGTGAGGCATGGTTTGAGGTATGGCCTAGGCATGGCTCTTTGAGTGAAAGTTAAGACAACATGTGACACAATTTGGGGACCATATTTTCGGCCAACATATCAGCCAAGGCGAAGGAGATTTTGTTCATGTAATTGTGGTTTAAGGATGTGTTTAGGTGTTTCTTTGATTAAGGTTTTGGTTAGGAGTTTGTAAGAAAGTGTTTAGGTGAGGTAATTGGCTAATTAAGGTTGTCAAGACTTGATTAGGAAGGTAATCTTGCTAGATTAACAATTTAAAATCATTCTTTTGGTCAAATGAGGTATGGCACAATTCCTTAATTTAAGGAATTGGAGAGAGAAAATACTATTCAAGATTCCATGACTAGGAATCTTGAATTAAAGAATGTAATTAGAGTTTAACTAAGCAATCTTAGGTTAATTAACCTTAATAAATAATTTTGACTCTAGATTAATTATCAAAATAAATTAATCTTCGATTAGAGCCTAATATTGCTTAGGTTTGCTTAATTACGTCATTAGGCTCACTGTACACTATTCTAGGGGCAAAATGGTAATTTTGCACTAAAACTGCGGACCTTCTAGGCCCGACTAAACATCAATTACCACTCAAAAACATCATTCCAAAATTTTTGGAAATTTCTGGCTCAAACGACACCTTTACCGCGTAAAACATAGGGTATTTTGATCATTTTGAGCTGAAAGTTCAGAAA
Source organism: Dalbergia oliveri (assembly GCA_030441495.1). NCBI lineage: Eukaryota > Viridiplantae > Streptophyta > Magnoliopsida > Fabales > Fabaceae > Dalbergia > Dalbergia oliveri. Next base: position 28,106,996 of record JAMLFY010000003.1, read on the forward strand.
ACGAGATTTTCAACTTGATATCAAACACAACAGTTATAATCCCCTTCAAACATTGAGTTGACCCATTCTAGGACTGGGTTGGCTTCCCTAATTAGGAAAAATGACCTTAGGGGTATTTTGGTCATTTGTACTCAATAGAAAAAAATGGGTGTTACAATAAAGGTGGATTTGCATTAATTAAGCAAGAGCACTCTTTAATCTTGTCTTGAGCCATCTTCATTACTCATTTTCTCACCTAAAACACTAAATTACAACCCTGAATCCATGTCCTAACCAAATCAACTTTTAAACATACCCATAAACCAACATTAAAATGAGATTTTAACCTCCCCATTTTTCCTAAACAAATCAGCCGCCTCCTCCATTTTCATCTATCACATGTTGAAATTCAATTAAAATATACTTAAAGAACTATACCTAGACATACCTTGAGCCATGTCTTGGACCATATCTAGCCATATCCAAAGTCATACCTTACAAAGAGATTTTTTCTCTGCCATTCCACCTCCCTTGTGTTTCATTTTCTATCAATAGGCATCAGAGAACTTGTAAAAAGACTTGCTAATACTTGTAACGTCTCGAATTTTGTGTAAAAATGACCAAAATGCCCTTAAGGTCATTTTACTCGGAAAATGAGGATTGCCAGTCCTTCATCCTCAAGGGGACGTTTTGATGATGATAGGGGATTATATGTGTTATGTGTGTTAATAGAGAGAAGAATCTCATTTTTAGTCCATGTGTAAGACCCTCCTAACTACTCTGGATTACTCAAGCATTAGCATCGTAATTAAGAGTATTACTCTTGATTATAATATAGGCTAGTCGAGAGATATAAATAAATAAATACAATAAAATAAAAATATAAGGTAAAGCAACCACCAAAGTTCCACTATATACATATATTTCAAACACAACTATCTTTACACATGCCCAACTCGTAGATAAGTTAGTACACCTACAATACGACATAGGGACTTTTATCCAAAAGACCTATCAGTAACATAAAGCCTAGCCTACTCATATTAAGATCCAGCAAAAATCGTATGCACATAAAAATGGATCTTATAACTTCAAATAGAAGGTTTGGCTGGCACGGTCCTATCACTACACTACAACTACATACAAGTCAAAAGTCCTTATAGATCTAGCATCCTCCTAGGCCAAACCGTTGGCCATGGATGATGGCCTCACCTCACGAGGCGTTGGGTGTAACATCCTCCCAAGTACAACCCCATCCTTAAGTCATGGTATCATACTCAAGAGTTGTTACTTATATTCTGCGACCTTTCTTAATTTATCTATAATTAGGGTCGATTGAATGGCGTGTTAACTAACTCGTGGTTCTATCGAGATATATAGCTAGGAACAACTTATTTATTTAATACAAGTCAAGTACAAAAGAAAGCTCTTCTAAGAGCTTTAATACATCCGTTATCTCTTATGTTTTATAGACATATACATACACTTAAGTACAAAAAACACAATTTCTGCTACTAACTACTGCCAAATCCACTTGATCTTCTCCTGAGCCTCACCGTCTTCTAGATCAACCTGGGATGACACAAAAAAAAACAAATACATAGGGGTGAGAATTCTAAAATTCTCAGTAGGTGTCCCAAAACATATACTGAAGTTCATGTCATCTTTACCACCCCAGCCACTTCGATTTATTTAACAAAAGGTGATCATGCATTACATAATGACTATTCATTTTTAAAGTTCAAAATCAATCTTTTCGAAGTGGGTTACTTTTAAGAAAAACCAATCACTTAATACACCTCTACCATCAGCTCATACTCATAGTAAATTATGGCAACCAAGAAGAACTAACATACACAAATATGTATATGCCCAATGTAATGAAATTCATCTTTGATTTCCCTTGATGAATCAAAAGTATCACATTCCGCTCTATTTGCCTTCGACAAGCCAAAAGGATCTCAATCCACTCCATTTGCCTTTGACAAGTCAAAAGGATCTCGTGTGTCATTATTTGCCCTTGACAAGTCAAAGAGGATCTTATATTTCATTATTTGCCCTTAACAAGTCAAGAGGATCTCAAGTTTCTTGTGATCATAGAATTTAATCCAGGACATCATCTCCTGCATGCATAAAACACATACAGGCATCCATTCACAACGAAATTCTCATTTGTATCTTATAAATCAATCTTTTAAATTATCTAGTATGCATTCATATGTCACAAGACATACAGCCAAAAAGGTAACATCAAGTACTCATGACATTCTAGAACCAAAAATTCCATTACTTCATCAATTCAAAGCATTGTTCCATTTCCAGCATAATGGCAGATTTTACACCATTGTAACACAAATTATGTTGCCCTCAAAAATCAATTCAGAGGCTATAAAAATTACCCAAGACACTTCAATGTGTCCTCAAGGTCCCATAAAAATTTCAATACAAACGGAGCTCTCTAACTCCTTCCATAAATTGTACAAATTCAGTGGTCAGGGACCACCAATTCACAGCTTAGACTAGAGTTCTCATAATTTCTCACCCTAGCAAATGATTGAACCAATGCACAATAAAATTCACAGTGATATTTCAATATGTTACTAACTTCGTGTAAAAATTTCAAGGGCTAGTTCAATCATTTGCTATGTTAATAAAATCAGACAACTTTATTGCTTCAGTTCCAATAATCAGGACAACATCTGCCTCATTTCGGTTTCTGATTTTTCTAAGGAATCAAACATTAAAACTAACACCCAAGAAAATTCATATAGTTATTTTAAGATGTCAACTACAACATATAACTTTTTTAGGTCATGAAACCACCCACAAATATGTCAGAAAATTCGGGTATCAATTCTACTTCAGGATAGCTTGAAATCCAGCCTAGTTCAAATTTCTTTTGGGGAAACTCATTTTTAACACCATCCAAGCCCATCACCAAAATTCACGCATCAATAAAAATATAACATCAACCAAATAAAATGAAAATTTCGGAATAAAACCAAGCAGAACAGATCAGTAAAAATTTCAAGAAAAGACATAGAAAACCCTACTCTTGAAGGCTAGTCTCTCTTTTTCTCTAGCTTACTCCAAGATGAGAGTCCTTCACTCCAAGACTCCCAAAACACCTTCAAACCCTCCTCTGATCAGTGATGGATGAGGTGAATATGATGAGGTTTTGAAGTTCTAATCGGTTAGATGGGTAGGTTGAAGTGTAGATCAATTTTGGTGAAGGAAAGATTAGGTTTTGATGGTTCTAAGCTAGGGTTTTTGGATTTTGGAAGCAAACTCAAGCTCTTGGCTATGGAGGACCAGCTGCTGCCTTTTTCCTTCTGAAATGGCCAAGCTCTAGCTTCTTGGAGAAGCTTGAATTCAAGTTTATCTTATAATTGGTGATGATGTCATAATGTTGAGTAATAGATTAGGATAGTTTCTAATTTTTAAAGATAAAAAGGATGGCTATGATTCAATTTTGAATTACAAAATTGAATCTTAGCCATTCATGTAATGTAAAAATATAAGGTTAATCATTTTGTAAAGATTAAATTTACTTTCATGTTAAAAATCGCACAGAAATTTCACCAACGGGTGAAATACCATACGGGTAATCAAAATTACCAAAATTAATTCTAAGTATGAAATTTTCATTTCTAAGTATTTCTAACCTCATTCCCATATTTTCCTAATTTCGGGCATCTGGGTCCCTAATCCAGGGTTTAAGCTTCCAGCGGCTGCGGCCCGCAAAACACTATTCACATTTTTTTTTATAGAATCGTTGAATCATTCTCATCATTTATACATTGTCGGATTTTTAAAATTCCAACTAATAAAGCTTAAATTAATTTTTAAATTATATATACATATATATACATTTAGGGTGTTACATTACCACCCACCTTAAAAAGAATTTTGCCCCCAAAATTCCTTTGAAAACAATTTTCAAAAGACAAATTCATACGTCAAACAAGGAATTTATACAGGCAAACAAAAAATAACGATCAAATCCTAAACGTTCCTACCTCAAATTAAATTATCAGGTCGCGGTCTGCTTAACTCCTAGTGCTCTGTGCGGTGGGTTCTCAGGTTTGGTGTACCTCTCTGGACACTCCCAAATCTTATGCCCTGGCTTTCCACAACGGTAGCATACGTATTGTCCAGCCCTACAAGGTCTACCTTCATGGTTCTTCCAGATTTTGGGCAATTTTGTCTCATGGGTAATCGTTGTTGTTGTTTATCGTGCAAGTTGGATTGAAAGCTTCTTTGGGACGGGCCTCCTCATAACCTCGGTCTTCAAGTGCTAGTCTCTTATTAGAAATGTCCTTAACAGATTTGGCCATTGCTAGCTTCTTGTTGGAGTCCTCTACACGTCGGCACTTGTTCACTAGGGTTGCATAGTCCCGAATCTCTAAGACCCAAGCAACTTCAATGTCTTCACGTAACCCTCCTTCATACTTCATGCATTTCCAAGCTTCATCTGGGTCACGTTGATAAATGGTAGAAAACTTGCAAAGCTCTTCAAACTTGGCTGAGTCTCAGCTACACTCATGGACCCTTGTTTGAGTGCCATAAACTCCAACTCCTTTGCATTTCTCACGGAAGCGGAAAATACTTATGATAAAAAGCCTCCTTAAAAACTTCCCAGGTAACTTCAGTCTGAGAAGCTTCAAATAACCCCTTGGTGCCAACCCACAGAATTCTCATCCGCCTCTAACATGTAAGTAGCAAAAGCCACCTTTTGGATCTCAGTGCAAGGAAGGACTAAGAAAATTTTCTCCATGGCCTTAATCCATTCTTCTGCTTTATTGGGATTGAAGGCTCCTTGAAAAGGCGGGGTTTGCATTCCTAACTCTGCGAATTTTTGTATTCCATGTCCACTTCTACTCCTCAGATTCCCACCTGGATTTCCTCCGGCATGTCGATCCAACCTTTCCATCATCCTGTTGGCTAGTAGCTTGTTCTCTCATAGCTGCCGCCATCTCGGAAGGTGTTCATCATTTCAGCGTTATATCCCGCTCCTAGTTTGCCGATTTGAAGTCATCGATTCCTGTCACACCAAACAAGAATTATTGAGTTGATCAGGCTCAATACCAAGCTAAGTGTGGCAGCAATCCACAACACTCCAAACCGCGTCATACACATATATAAAATTATAATGCATGACATTTACTAAGGAAGCATAGCCAGCCCATTCCTCAAGGTCCTATTAGGATGAAATGCTCTGATACCATAATGTAACATCCTCCCAAGTACAACCCCATCCTTAAGTCATGGTATCATACTCAAGAGTTGTTACTTATATTCTGCGGACCTTTCTTAATTTATCTATAATTAGGGTCGATCGAATGGCGTGTTAACTAATTCGTGATTCTATCAAGATATATAGCTAGGAACAACTTATTTATTTAATACAAGTCAAGTACAAAAGGAAGCTCTTCTAAGAGCTTTACATACATCCGTTATCTCTTATGTTTTACAGACATATACATACACTTAAGTACAAAAAACACAAGTTCTGCTACTAACTACTGCCAAATCCACTTGATCTTCTCCAAGCCTCACCGTCTTCTAGATCAACCTGGGGACACGGAAAAAAAAACAAATACATAGGGGTGAGAATTCTAAAATTCTCAGTAGGGTGTCCCCCAAAACATATACTGAAGTTCATGTCATCGTTCCGCCCAGCCACTTCGATTTATTTAACAAAAGGTGATCATGCATTACATAATGACTATTCATTTTTAAAGTTCAAAATCAATCTTTTCGAAGTGGGTTACTTTTAAGAAAAACCAATCACTTAATACACCTCTACCATCAGCTCATACTCATAGTAAGTTATGGCAACCAAGAAGAACCAACATACACAAATATGTATATGCCCAATGTAATGAAATTCATCTTTGATTTCCCTTGATGAATCAAAAGTATCACATTCCGCTCTATTTGCCTTCGACAAGCCAAAAGGATCTCAATCCACTCCATTTGCCTTTGACAAGTCAAAAGGATCTCGTGTGTCATTATTTGCCCTTGACAAGTCAAAGAGGATCTTATATTTCATTATTTTCCCTTAACAAGTCAAGAGGATCTCAAGTTTCTTGTGATCATAGAATTTAATCGGTACATCATCCACTGCATGCATAAAACACATACAGGCATCCATTCACAACGAAATTCTCATTTGTATCTTATAAATCAATCTTTTAAATTATCTAGTATGCATTCATATGTCACAAGACATACAGCCAAAAAGGTAACATCAAGTACTCATGTCATTCTAGAACCAAAAATTCCATTACTTCATCAATTCAAAGCATTGTTCCATTTCCAGCATAATGGCAGATTTTACACCATTGTAACACAAATTATGTTGCCCCTCAAAAAATCAATTCAGAGGCTATAAAAATTACCCAAGACATTTCAATGTGTCCTCAAGGTCCCATAAAAATTTCAATACAAACGGAGCTCTCTAACTCCTTCCATAAATTGTACAAATTCAGTGGTCAAGGACCACCAATTCACAGCTTAGACTAGAGTTCTCATAATTTCTCACCCTAGCAAATGATTGAACCAATGCACAATAAAATTCACAGTGATATTTCAATATGTTACTAACTTCGTGTAAACATTTCAAGGGTTGGTTCAATCATTTTCTATGCTAATAAAATCAGACAACTTTATTGCTTCAGTTCCAATAATCAGGACAACATCTGCCTCATTTCGGTTTCTGATTTTTCTAAGGCATCAAACGTTAAAACTAACACCCAAGAAAATTCATATAGTTATTGTAGGATGTCAAATACAACATATAATTTTTGTAGGTCATGAAACCGCCCAAAAATATGTCATAAAATTCGGGTATCAATTCTACTTATAGGACAGCTTGAAATCCAGCAACCTAGTTCAAATTTCTTTTGGGGGAAACTCATTTTTAACACCATCCAAGCCCATCACCAAAATTCACGCATCAATAAAAATATAACATCAACCAAATAAAATGAAAATTTCAGAATAAAACCAAGCAGAACAAATCAGTAAAAATTTCAAGAGAAAAGACCATAGAAAACCCTACTCTTGAAGGCTAGTCTCTTTGTCTCTAGCTTGCTCCAAGATGAGAGTCCTTCACTCCAAGACTCCCAAAACACCTTCAAACCCTCCTCTGATCAGTGATGGATGAGGTGAATATGATGAGGTTTTGAAGTTCTAATCGGTTAGATGGGTAGCGGTTGAAGTGTAGATCAATTTTGGTGAAGGAAAGATTAGGTTTTGATGGTTCTAAGCTAGGGTTTTTGGATTTTGGAAGCAAACTCAAGCTCTTGGCTATGGAGGACCAGCTGCTGCCTTTTTCCTTCTGAAATGGCCGAAGCTCTAGCTTCTTGGAGAAGCTTGAATTCAAGTTTATCTTATAATTGGTGATGATGTCATAATGTTGAGTAATAGATTAGGATAGTTTCTAATCTTTAAAGATAAAAAGGATGGCTATGATTCAATTTTGAATTACAAAATTGAATCTTAGCCATTCATGTAATGTAAAAATATAAGGTTAATCATTTTGTAAAGATTAAATTTGCTTTTGTGTTAAAAATCGCACACGAAATTTTGCCCAACGGTGAAATACCATACCTAATCGAAATTACCCGAAAATTAATTCTAAGTATGAAATTTTCATTTCTAAGTATTTCTAACCTCATTCCCATATTTTCCTAATTTCGGGCATCTCTGGGTCCCTAATCCAGGGTTTCAGCTCCAGAAGCTGCGGGCCCGCAAAACACTATTCATGTTTTTTTTTTTTTTTTAGAATCGTTGAATCATTCTCATCATTTATACGTTGTCGGATTTTTTAAATTCCAACTAATAAAGCTTAAATTAACTTTGAAATTATATATACATATATATACATTTAGGGTGTTACATCGGGACCCTCTGAATGGGTTCGAATTGGGAGGAGGATGAAGAAGGTCCATCTCCAAGAGGGGGCATAGGTGGTGCAGCAGGAGGTATGAACACAGCTGGGTGTGCCATGTGAAGGGGCACACCATCAAAAGGGAAACCTGGGTTGAACTCTCCAGTGAAAACGGAGCTACTAAAAGAACGGGTGAAGAAAATATACGCTTGGATCTGGGAATACGCTACCACATCCAGTGAATCCAACTCTGCATCATAATGCTACCTCCACTCAAGTGAATCAAGAAAGAAGATCATGGTCGGCATCTGGGGATCTGAGCAAAATACAACATATATGCACATAGGGATGAGAATATTATAAAATTCTCAGGGGAAATCCCGTTAGCATAGACAGGCCTAATTAATGAGGTTATTCATGTAAGTGATATTATATTATGTCCCATGCAAAAATGCTGATAGAATTAGCAATAATAATCGTACATATTATCTTATAAATAACCAACTCAATTTCATACCGTTACCTCTTTTCTTTCATATAGGGAAGGCTTGATTTCACACTAAGCAACATCTTAATGGATAATTTTATAAAGGACAATAGACTACTAGGACATGAGCTTATTCCTATTCATGATCATCGGACTTCATTTTTTTCCATTTCCGAATCACACACAGTTCTATTCCTAGCCGATACGTCTACCGACTCATACAATTCTTAGGGAATTCCTTACTTTTGCCTTCCCTCTTTAACTCATATAAGCCTTGTTTCTGTTTTCCCTTTATGTTAAAACATGCCTAGTTAGAAGTTATAGATTCTCTTTTGTCATGCCACCATATCATGTATTTCTCTTTTTACAAGGCATGGCATACATCACTCATAGGCATTCAATCACATTAGGATCTCATTTATATCTCATAAACAACTCTTTAAAGTAACTAACATGCATGAATATAATTTATACTTGGACTAAGTGTCATTTTATCATCATTTTAGTGCTTCTACCATTTCAGCACTTGGGCTGATTCACTATTCTAGTAGTAGCATTTTATTTCTATACCAAATGGCCAATTTATATGCCACAAATATTCTCCATGACACTCCAACATGTCTAGAATAACCTGTAAAAATTTCAGGACAAGTAGAGCTATCTAGCTACTTCAGTAAATTGCACAAATTTAGTGGTCAGGGACCACAAATTCACAGACCAGACCCGGATTCTAAATTTTTAACCCTAGCAAATGATGGAATTAGTGCACAATAAAATTCAAAGTGATACCTCAATATGTTACTAACTTCAGGTAAAAATTTCAAGGATTCATTCATTCATTTGCTATGATAATAAAATCGGACAACTTTACTACTTCAGTTTTAACAACCTAGGCAGCATCAGTCACAATTCGGTTCTTGATTTTTTTGAGGTAGCAAACTTTAAAGTTAACACCCAATAAAATTTGTACAATTATTTTAAGATGTCAATTACAACATATAGTTTTTGTAGGTCATGAAATCACCCACAAATATATCAGAAAACTCGTGTATAATTTCTCTTCAGACGCCTGAACTCCAGCCTAGTCAGATTTCCTTTAGTGAAAACCCCTTTTTAACACCATCCAAACCCACCACCAAAATTCACATATCAATAACAATATATCATCAACCAAATACCATCAAAATTTCAAAATAAAACCAGGCAGAACAGATTAGCAAAATTTTCAAGAGAAAGAACTATAGAAAACCCTACACTTGAAGGCTTGTCTATCTTTATCTCTAGCTTGCTTCAAGATGAGAGTCCTCCACTCTAAGACTCCCAAAACACCTTCAAACCCTCCTCTGACCAGTGATGGATGAGGTGAATATGATGAGGTTTGGAAATTCTAATCGGTTGTATTGGTAGAGATTGAAGTGTAGATCAATTTTAGTGAAGGAAAGTTTAGGTTTTGATGGCTCTAAGCTAGGGTTTATGGAATTTGAAAGCCAACTCAAGCTCTTGGCTGTGGAGGAACCAGCTGCTACTTCTCTCTGGAATGGCCGAATGTTTTGGCTTCTTAGAGAAGCTTTGGGTTGTGTTTATCTTATAAGTAATGATGTCATAATTTTATGTAATATTCTAGAATAGTTTCTAATCTTTAAAGATAAAAAGGATGGCTATGATTCAATTTTAAATTTTAAAACTGAATCTTAGCCATTCATGTAATGTAAAAAGATAAGGTTAATCATTTTGTAAAGGTTAAATTAGCTTTCGTGTTAGAAATTGCACATTGAAATTTCACCGAACGGGTGGAATCCGTACCTGGGTAATCCGATATTACCAGAAAAGTAATTCTAAGTATGAAATTTTCATTTCTAAGTATTTCTAACCTCATTCCCATATTTTCAAAATTTTGGGCACCTCCGGTCCCTAATCTAGGGTTTAGACTTCCAGACAAGCCTGCGAGGCCGCAAAACACTATTCACATTTTTTTTTTATAGAATCATTGAATCACTCTCATCATTTCTACGTTATTGGATTTTTAAAATTCCAACTAATAGAGCTTAATTTAATTTTTTAATATATATATATATATATATATATATATATATATATATATATATATCTTGGATGTTACACAATGCGTAAAATGACCAAAATGCCCTCGGCTCTTGCGAACAAAGTGTCAATTAAACGGATTTCACCCAAAGGTTTTAAATTATGTTTTTAAGCTATGTTTAACAACTAGTTAAGCCTGGGTAGTCCCAGGAGGTTTTTGTGAAAAATTAAGTTTTGCCCCTAGCTAAATGCATTATGGGCCTAATGATGCAATTAGCAAAACCTAAACAATATTAGGCTCTAATTAAATATTAGTATATTCTAATTACTAATCTAGAGTCAAAATAATTTTTAAGATTGATTAGAACCTAAGATTGCTTAGGCACACTTTAATCTTTGATTTTAAAATCAAGATGCCATGTCATGAAATATTGAATAATATTTTCTCTCTCCAATTCCTTAAATCAAGGAATTATGTTTATGAATGGTCTTTATATAAAATGAGTTTTTATTTCACTAATAAAGCAAGACCAACTCCTTAATCATGTCTTGATACCCTTAATTATCCATTACCTTGTCTAAACACTTTCTTACAAACTCCTAATTAAAAGCCTAATCAATGATACACCTAAACACACCTCTAAACCACAATTAGATGACATATTTTTCCTTCCCTTGGATGCACATGGCCGAAGCCACTCTTCCCCATGATCATCACATGTTAATTTATTTTTACACACAAAGAACCATGCTTTAGGCCATACTTCACCATGCTTTGAGTCATACTTCACCATGCCTTGAGCCATGCCTTTGAATGACCAAATTAATGAGATATTTTCCTCCCAATGCCACACAAATGCCGCGGCCTCCTCCATCATTTCATCCTTGATTTTTATTTTCTATAAATACCATGCTTGGATGAACTTGGTTACATTTTGTTCATTTGCCAAGTTTAGCTTCAAAAAGTAATCCTAAGTTCTTTCTTTTTCTCTCAAAGTTCAAGAGTTCTTGTCATCCTTTTCATCCTCCTCTTGCTTACAAAGAACCACCACCCCTCAACCATACACTACCTGCTAAACACTTAGCCTTACCTTTCTAAAAGATCAAACTCAAGAAACACAACTTTCTTCTTTTCTTCTTCTCCTTGGCCGAAGCATTATCCAATCTCCAAGGAAGATTTTTCTTTCAACCTTCCCTCAAGATCAATTCTTTTTTCACCTCCAAGAAAAAGACAAACCTTTGGTAGGGAGTTGTATCGAAAGTTATTTTCTTGCTTTGTTAAGCTTTGTTCTTGGTTTAAAATGATGTTTTGATGGATTCCCTATGCTATATCATTTCAGTTTTCTCTTTTTCTTTTCTTATGCATTTCAGCCTTCAAGGCCTTGTGGGTCTCTCATGATAGCTTGATGATGAGAGTTTTTAGATGATGACTATGGGTTCATCACAATGAAACCTTTAGAACTTGAGTTTTGCTTTTACCAAGTATGAAGAAGCATGCATTATCACTTAAATAATTAATCTCAAAGCCTACCTATCTCAACCTTAAAGTTGAGATGTGATTTGAGTAAATACTCTAAGAGGCCTAGAGCATTAAAATAAAGAAATGGACTTGCATTCATATTTATATTTCCTTATCTAGCATATTTACTTTCCAAGTTATCACTTAATAATTAATCTCAAAGCCTACCTATCTCAACCTTAAAGTTGAGATGTGATTTAGAGTAAATACTCTAAGAGGCCTAGAGCACTAAAATAAATAATTGAACTTGCATTCATGGTTATGTTTCCTTGTCTAGCATATTTATTATATCTCTTAACTTAGAAGTTGTTTTTAAGTATGAAGCTTAGTTACTAGAAATGCCTTAATTTATGCTTATGGAACTTGTTACTTTTCAGTTCTGTCTTTATTTTCCAGCACCTTTAATTCTAGTTTAGATGCTTTAAATGTGTTAAATACCTTGCTATTTGATGTGATAATTGTTCTTGGCACTTTGGGCAAGCCTAGTAGCTAAAAAGAATTGAAAAGAAGATTTCTAGAACTCCTAAGAAAAAGAATTATGCATTATGTTCCAGCACCTTTAAACTTTGTAAAAATCAGGTTGTACCATGTTTACTTAAGTAAGAATGACTTATAAATGGTTTAGGAATTGACTTTAGTATTATAAGAAAAGCCGGTAATGAGAAAGGGTGTAAAATGCAACTTCTAACACGTAAATCATTGAAATCTTTTTACTGCCTATGCTGTCCAACTTTGATTGATGATGTTCTTGAGCTAAATAATTAGTGGTAATGATGATAATAAATCCCTTAGATGCATAAGAAAATAATTTGACAATTTGAGTTACTCGATTTAGGGGTTTGGCTATTTAAGGGAATAATTATGTGTTGATGCTTTGAGATGATGAATTCATGTGATATTTGATGCTATGTGAGCACTTGATCTCTAGAGATATGATCCATCATTTGCATGTTATAGTTTCTTTTGGAAACATTGGTTATACCTATGCAAGAAATATATGAAAAGTTATGATAATTATGAATTATGTATTGCATCTTGATATAACATGCTAAGGCTTAAGGTGACTTAGAAATATAAGAAAATGATCCTTTGGACTCATCAAACTATAGGTGATGAAAAGGTGATTCTTGCCCCCTAACCTGTACTTTTAAGTCAGGACTTTAACTTATCAAAAAGGATAAGTATACGCTAATGACGACTAGTGAGGTATGAGCTCATAACCTAGAAGTACTCTCAAAAGGGAAGAGTTATAGGCTGGCCCCAAGAGTGAAAGTGAACTAAATTTAAGTCACCTAGTGAAACAAAGAATGTCATTCATGAATCATGTTCTATGTATATTATGTTTGCTATGAAGTTAGATGTATGTTATAAGGTTAAGTGTTGCATATCATAATAAAGTATGATGCATTCATTACAAGATGCATGATAAAATGGATGGGCCTCAGTAATTGATGTTTTAGAACTTAGTAAATGAATCTTTGCATACTCACCATTTCATAATAAAACTCAGGTCCCTGAAGATGTTGATGATGTCACTTAGATAGGAGGATACCTTACTGAGATTCTTTAGTAAGATTCTCACTTCCTCTTTCTTCCTTCCCATCATGTCTTCAGATTCTGATGGCGACGTTCATCCTCTTCATTGACACCCCCACTTGGGAGGTTCATTTACCCTGACATCGGTCTTACCATTTTGAGGGATGCCCATTTGCACACTCTGTTCCTAGCTACCGTTTCTCTCCGACCTCCCTATATGGTAATGACATGGTTTTTGAGCGTGCACGTACACACAACGAGAGGATCCTTCTCGATACACCACCGCATCCACCATCCGTGATTTCTAGATTATGTTCCTCGCTTGAGGCATTCGGAGACTGACCCATTGGAGGACTCGCCTACCCACATGTATTCGAGAGTTCTGCACCTACTTCTCCACGGATGAGGGAAGGTAGTGAGGAGACGGTCACTAGCTGAGGTTAACACGGAGACCATCCATGCGCCTTCAGCGTGAGCCCATGTTCAGCCACCTCGTATGCCCATTCCGACGAGCTTCGCCCATGGATTGGTTCTGTTCCACCCTTTCAGGGCCAGGAGCAGCAAACCTCTTGGAGGACCTTTAATGCATACACCACTCCTGGCTTAGGATAACCTGCTTTTGTTATAGAGGTTATCTATCTTAGGTGCACTAGGTAGGCATGTTTTCCTTTGTATTTTCCTTTCCTATGTATTTGCCTTTCTATGATGTACTAAACTTAACTTACCTTCCATGGGTGGGTAGATTATGATATGTTTAATTATGGTGTGCTAATGGATGATCTTTTATGGAGCCTATCTAATGTTTCTGTCTATGTTATTCTTTTACATGTTACGCTTTATGTTAACAATCGCTTATGTTATACGCGGCTCACATTTTGTTTGTGTTTTTCAAAAAAAAAAAATTGTCTCATATTTTTATTAAGTATTTTCAAGTATGATATAGGAAATTGAAACAAAGAGTAATATCTAATAATCAACTAGAATACGTCCTAGGCGTTTTGAGTTAATTATTAGGGTGTTACAATACTTACAACTTCAAGTTTTCTTTCTTTAAGCTCAAAGAGTTCTTTTTCTCCTTCTTCTTTATTCTTCCAAGAGCCACCATCTTCCACCATTTCCTAACCTCAAACCACCACACAACCACCATAAATATTCCTTTAAACACATAACCTTTCCACCTTCAAGATCAAAAACCCAAGACAGACCTTTCTTCCATTTCTTTTCTTCTTAGCCGAAACCATCTTAGCACCAAGGAGGATTTGTTCTTCTCATCACATTTCCAAGACCAAGCTTTTCTCTTTTCAAAAGAAAAACACCTTTGGTAGGGAGTTGTTTTAAAGATTGCTTTTCTTTTCTTTTGTTTTACTCTTGGTTTAAGATGTTGTAATATTGATTCTTCCTTCCTCCTCCACATCTTTTATTCCTTATTTTCCTTTTCTTTCCTCTTTATTTTCGGCCTTGGTGGCCTACATAATGAAGAAACCATGGCTTGATGATAAGGATCCTAGGTGTTGGTTGCAAAACCATCATTTATTTGACCTCTGAAGCATGAAGGTTTCACTTTTAAGAGTTTTTTAGTAAATGAAGATATTATGTTGTTAAATGGTAATCTTGAGCCTAGGACTCAAAGAAATAATAAATGGAGTGCATTCATATTTATATTTTAAGTCCTTGGATTGCATATTTATATTTAAGCCTTGCATTTCATGTTTACATTTATGTTGTCACCAAAATAATTAATCTTGAAGCCTACCTATTTCAACCTTAAAGTTGAAATATGATTTAGAGTGAATACTCTAAGGGGCCTAGAGCACTAAAATAAAGAAATGAACTTGCATTCATGTTTACATTTCTTGTCTAGCATATTTATTTTTCAAGTCATCACCTAAACATAAAGATTTAAAACTAGAGCTTGCATTCTCATATTTAAATTCAAAGCTTTGCATAGCTTATGCTTTTCTTGCCATCACCCTATAATGCCAAGATTAAAAATGAAGCTTACATTGCATGTTTAAAATTATGCCATCACTTGATTAACTTAGTGTTCAAGACTCACCATTTCAACTCACATGAGAACTTTGACTCATGAAATATACATCTTATTAAAAGTAGACATCCTTTTATTGAGCTCTCTAATTTTTGCTACTAATCTAAAAGTTACTTATTGTATAGCCATAAAGACACAAATTTATTTATATGAACAATCTAGAATTAAAATTTAAGAAAGATTAGTTAATGTTGTGATTTTCCATATGCTTGAGGAATTATGTGAAATTGAGGTCTTATATTTTTAGTTATTTGATTTTGAATGGATATGGCATGATATAATTTCACTTGGAATAGTGTAAAGTTGCATATGTTCAAAAGAGCATGAGAAAAGTATATGATATGGTTATGGCTTTGCATCTTAACATAATATGTTAATTTAAAGGTGAGATAAAAATATATGGAAATGATCCTTTAGACTCCAAATTAAAGGTTATGAAAGGTGATAAAAGAAAGTTGCATACTCATGATAAGAAAGTGATGTGTTTCCCCTCTATTACGCCATATTAAATCTAGCGATGGCTAGTTAGGATTGAGCTCATCCTAGGCGATCGATGAGGTGGAGTTTTGGTGATGATAAAATCATCGGGGAAGGTGAGATGGTTGGTTTATGGTGATGATGTATGAGGGTGGTCATTAAGAAAGGAACTTGAAAGTTCAATCATGATAAAGTAAATATGCATATGCATACGTTACATTATTGTTTTATTGGTTAATTTAATCATGTGATATGTGCTATTTACATGTGTTAATTATGCTCATTGAGGTATTGCCATGCATACATGAGATACCTGTTGCATTCATGTCATTAAGACTCATGCTAAAAGACACCCACTTCGGAGAAAGGGATTTTGAGAAGTTTAAAATTGAACCTTATGCATGCACATTTTGTAACGCCCCGATTTTTTACTGTCGTTAGAAATTACCGAATTACTCTAGGTAATTCTTACATAAAATTTGAGACCAAACAATCCTCAAAAATGGAATATAACATTAGAAGAGAAGTTAGGAGCAATTCGTGCGAGAGTTGCAAACCCCAAATTTCTATACGTGTAAAATGACCAAAATGCCCTTGAGGTTATTTTACTCAGAAAATGAGGATCGTGGGCCCCATCCTCAAGGGGATGTTTTGATGATAATAAAAGATTGTTTGTGTTATGTGTGTTAATAGAGGAGAAGAATCTCAATTTTGAGTTTCGACGCGCAAAATGACCAAAACGCCCATGCGGCTGTTTTAACCCAAATTGCGTGCCGCTTAGCCCGAACCTCACTAAAATGTTTTAAAAGATGTTTTTAAGCTATGATTGGTCAATGGTTAAGCTCGGGTGGCCTCGGGTAGTTTTTGAGTAAAATGAGTTTTGCCGTCTTTGTAGTTTGCGAATTTCGAGATTTTTGATTCGTATAGCGAAACTTAAGGAATATTAGGCTTAAATTAAAGGTTATTAGATTCTAATTATTAATTTAGAGTCAAAATTATTTATTTAGATTGATTAGAACTTAAAATTGCTTAAAAACACCTAAATTGCTTACTAATTCATCTAAGCCCTTAATTGCAAATTCTCTAATTTGCAAAGATACCCTACCTACACCCACATAATACATGGAACACACAAATTTCTCTTCCTTGTGGCTGTAATGGCCGAATTATTGGTGCCACAATGCATCAGAAAATTTTTCAAATTTGGCACAAAGCTTCATGTAAAGAAAAAGCCAAAAATTCCTTAAAACATGGCATAAAACATGCCTTAAACAAAAAATGATTTTCCTCCCTTTGTTCCCCATGAAAAATCTGCCAATTATGCCTCCTCCTCTTGTCCATTTATGAGCTTGAATTCTTCTATAAATAGGCATACTTGAGGAGTGTTATAAACCTTGAATCATAGTTACACATTTCTAGTTTTTACAAACACCAAAAGCTCTCATTCTTTCCTCCCCTTGGTAGAAACTTTAGCATCAATTTTTCAAGGATATTTTCTTTCATTTCACTCAAAGAAACCAAGTTCTCTTCCTTTCCTTCAAATAAAATTTGGTAGGGAGTTGTTTTTAAGCTTAATTTCAAGTATTGATAAGTGTTGTTCTTGGTTAAAAATGATGATTTTATGTACTTTCTTCTTGCTTCATATTTCGATTTTCCTTCTCCTTTTCTTCTTGTATATTTCGGTCTTGTGGCCTTTGTAATGATGAGACCATGGTTTGATGATGAGGTTCTTGAGTGTTGGTTGCAAAGCCTTCACAAGATAGACCTCTAAAGGTTGAAGGTTTCATTAGTTTTCAAAGTTTTGAAGTAACTATGTTTTTATGATAAAAGTCTTGAGTTTAGAATTTGAAAAATATATTGACACTTATGTTTCATTTCTTGTTAAGCTTTGTTTTTAATGATGTTTAACAATTTTTCATTTCTAGATGACTCTTGAACTTCTCCTTTTCTTGCTATTTGATTTCGGCCCTAAGGCCTAAGAAAGTTTTCTAGGATAGCTTGATAATGAAATCTTTAAAGCTCACTTTGTCTTGCCAAGATATATATTGGGTTGAAATTATAATTCTTTTAAAGTCTTGAAGGAACTCTAGGAAAGAAATAAAATAAACTTGCATCAATGTTTATGTTTATGCCTTGCACAATCATATTTACTTTCAATGTCATCACTAAATTCTCAAGAATAAATAAATGAACTTGCATTTCTCATGTTTAAAATTTCCAAGCTTGCATTTCATGTTTATGTTTCAAGTTGTCACTTAATTTTTAAAGATGATAAAAGGTTGCATCTTATATTTATTTTATGCTCTCACTTTATTTTTAATGGCTAAAAGAATCAACGCATGACATGTTTATTATTATGTCATCACCTAAGAATCCTAGAGCTCAAAGACTTGCCAAGTATCACAAGCAAAGTTGGAACCATGGTAATAAGAACTCTAAAGCTCACTTTCAATTTCCTTAAGATTATTGGAGTCAAAGAATTCATTCTTTAAGAAGTCTTGAGTTTGGAGCTTAATAAGATGTAATAAGAATTTTCTTCTCTTTCATCGGTCCAATGTGGGCTCCGCCGCTCCGATTTCTTATTTTTCTTTTATTAAGATTCTTTTCTCTCTTCACTGGTCCAGTGTGGACTCCGCTCCATTTTCTTATTTATTTCAAGCTCCTGCATCATGTTTAAATTTCTAAGTCTGCATAATCATATTTATATTTCAAGCAAATTACCTTAATTCTTGAATATAATAATATGGACCTGCACATCATGTTTAAAATTTCAAGTCTTGCATATCATGTTTATATTTCCAAGATATCACCTAAATCTCAAAAGCTCAAGACTTGCTCCTTTTATCTTAAGTGAAAATTTTAATCGTGAAGATTCTTTCAATGTATAAATTGGCCTCATGATTAAGGTAGGCCTAAAGTGATTTTAAATAAGCTACTGATTTAGTTCTAAAATTTCTTTCAAAAGTAACAAAAAGAATTAGTTTTTAAAAGAGTTTTAAGGCTTTGCAAAGATTTTATGGGATACTAGTATCTTACTTGTACTTAAAAATGTGATTTTAAGCAATTATGTGAGGTTCATGATTCAGCCACTGATTTGAGTTTAGTACTACTGTATGATGATGATTTGATATGTTTATTGTTGAGGAACAATTCTATGCATGTTAGAAGAGAAACTAGCTACATAAAACAACCGTAAAACTAGAACTTAGCTAGTTTTTAATCCCTTTAAATTTAGTCACTGCCAAATCTGTTTTAGTATGTTATAATTCTGTCTAAGATTGGTTAGCCACAAAAAATTTGGTAACAATTAGTATAGGATTAATCCCAAACACTAAAAAATGAAACTAGCAACTAGAAAACTGTAAAAGCAAGATTTCTAGAACTCTAAAGAATGGAATTTATAAATTCTGTCCAGAACCCTTAGAAGTTATAAGAATCTGGTTTTATTATGTTTAGATAAGTGAAAATGATTCATAATTGGTTTAGTAATTAATTTTAGCTTCATAGGGAAAGGTAAAGAAAGGGTTAAAAACGCAACTTCTAGCACACGTAAAACCTTGAGAAAGATTTACTGCCTATGCTACCTCATATAGTTTAATAATGTTCTTAAAGCTTATAATTAATGGTAATAATAGTAATGAGTCCCTTAGATACATAAGAAATTAGTTTGATAATTAAGGTTACCCGATTTTAGAGTTCGGTTGTTTAAGGGAGCTTCCTAAGAATTTTAGATGACATCTTTTAATGCTTTGGAATGTCAGTTTATATGATGATGTAATGCCTATTGAGAATTTGATATTATTGAATGATTTCATGGTTTGCATGTTATAGTTGCTGTTGCAAACAATGAGAATGCTTATGCATGAAATATGAGAATATGTCATGATAATTATGAATGATGAGTTGCATTATGATATAACATGCAAAGACTTAATGGTGACTTAAAATTATGAGGAAATGATCCTTTGGACCCATCAGACTATAGGTGGTGAAAAGGTGATCCTAAGAAAATGATCCTTTGGATCCATCAGACTATAGGTGGTGAAAAGGTGATTCTTGCCCCCTAGCCCGTTCTCTCAAAAGGGTAGAGTTGGGACTTTAACTTATCAAAAGGGATAAGTATATGCTAGTGACGACTTGTAAGGTATGAGCTCATAACCTAGATTACTCCCAAAAGGGTGGAGTATAGGGTGGCCCAGGAAAATGATGATGAAAGTAACTTTAAGTCACCTAAGGAACTAAGTAACGTATTATGTGATTATGATGTTCTTCTATGCATAGTATTTATGAGATGATGATGAGAAATATGATGTTCTTCTATGCATAGTATTTATGATATGATGATGAGGAATATGATGTGGTCTTATGCATAGCTATGTTATTATGATATGCTGATGAGATATATGATAGGAATAGTTCATTATAAATATGACATGCTAAGTTTATGATGCATTACAAGATGCATGATTAAAACTAACAGACCTCGGTAAAGTATATTTCCGAACTTAATAAATGAATCTTAGCATGTTCACTATTTTATAATAACCCGAGGTTCCTGAGGACAATGATGATGACACGATGCATATGAGGTGAGTACCCTACTGAGATTCTTTTATAAGTTTCTCACTCCCTCTTTCTTTCTTTATTTCCATCTTGTCTTCAGAAAGTAAAGGTGATGTTTGTGATTTCTGTTGATGCTCTCACCTGGTAGATACACTTGAGCTTGTGAACTAGCTTATCATCCTTGAAAAAACGTATCGCTAAACCTTGCACGTGAGCTAGATATCCATCCCTATTTTTGGGGTATTATTATTATTAGGTGCCGTTAATAGATGTTCTTCCATCCATATTCTATTTATGTTTTGTTTGATTGACTACACCTAGCCTAACTCTCGGACAAATATCTATGTGTTATGTAATTATGGATGTCATATGATGGAGCCAATATGATGTGTTTTCATGATATGCCCATTGGTTTTCCACTTTATATCGATTATTGTTCACGCTACGCGAGGCTCACGTTTTCAATCATATTTTTTTTAAAAAAAATGGCTCGTAATTTCATTAAGTATTTTCAAAGTATGGTTAAATAACTGAAGCAAAGAGTAAAGTCTAGTAATTAATTAGATACGACCTAGGCGTATTGGGTTAATTATTAAGGTGTTACACATTTCCTTCATAATGAAAATCGAAGTGGCTGGAGGCGATGATGATGACACTTGTGTTAGAGTTGGGACCCTCCTGAGAATCTTGAATAAGTTTCTCATCCCTTTTCTTTCTCCGTGTCGTCTCCAGACATGAATAGTTAATTGTTCGTGATCTTCCTTAAGGCAGGCATAGGAGTCACGTTACCTACCGGATAGAGGTTGCAGCGGAAGCATGAAGACTCATCTAGTTTTGTTATAGTTATGTTTAGCATTGGACTGGTGTATATTCAACCTTATTGTTGAGTTTATTATCTTAGTATGTCCTGACGTATACAAGACATCGCTATTATGTTATGGTTATGGCATGTTAATATGATTTGTGTATGTTATACTATGGTTTACATATATATGCTATGATGAAAGTTTATATGATTGCTATGTCATACGTGTATTAATTGGTATCTATACGCACGCGGCTCGCATTTTAGTTTTAAAGTTCAAAAAATAAAAATAAAAAAAAAAATTTAGCCATATTTTTATTACTCGTATTTTAAAGAAGAATAAGTTAAGTTTCGAGACAAAGACGTAACAACTAATAATTAACCGGAATGTGACTCGAGCGTATTAGGTTAAAAATTAGGGTGTTACAATACTCATCTCAAATTCACTCTCCATTAATTTTAAAAACTTTTCACAGATAGAATGATTAGCGTGCTAAATATGATGTCATTAACATATATTTGAACAATCAGAAAGTTATCATCTTGTTCAAGAGTAAAAAGAGTAGTATCAACTTTACTTCTCTTGAACCCATTCTTCAGTAAGAGGGTACTCAGTCTATCATACCTGTAACACCCTAATAATTAACCGAATACACCTAGGTTGTATCTGATTAATTACTAGACTTTACTCTTTGCTTCAATTCTTTCATCATACTTTGAAAATACTTAGTGAAATTACGAGCCATTTTTTTTAAACATAATTGAAAATGTGAGCCGCACATAACGTGAACAATAATCGAAATAAAGCGAATAACGTCAGATATAGCATGAAAAACACATCATATTGGCCCCATCACATAACATCCATAATTACATAACACATAGATAGTTTGCCTACCAACGGAATAAGACTAGGTGTAGGCAATCTAACAAAACATAAATAATATATGGATGGAAGGACATCCATTAATGGCACCTAGTAATAACACTCCAAGGATAGGGATAGATATCTGAAATATACAAGTGAAACTAGCAGGATCAAGTTCAGCTACCAGGTGAAAGCTCAATGTGATTCACAAACGCTTCCTTCTTTCTGAAGACGAGATGGAAAGAAAATAGAGGGAGTGAGAAACTTATAAAAAGAATCTCAGTAGGGTACTCACCTCATAATGCATTGTGTCATCATCATCATCCCCAGGAACCTCGAGTTTCATTATGAAATAGTGAGCATGCAAAGATTGATTTATTAAGTTCGAAAATATACTTTATCGAGGTTCGTCGTTTTAATCATGCGTCTTATAATGCATCATAAACTTAGCATGTCATGTTTATAATGAACTTTTCCTTTCATATATAATAACATAATTATGCATAAAACCACATCATATTCCTTATCATCATTTAATAATACTATGCATAGCAGAACATCATATTCACATAATGCATTTACTTAGTTTCTTAGGTGACTTAAAGTTATTTTCATCATCATTTTCCTGGGCCACCCTATACTTCACCCTTTTGGGAGTAATCTAGGTTATGAGCTCATACCTTACTAGTCGCCACTAGCATATACTTATCCTTTTTTGATAAGCTAAAATCCCGACTCTATCCTTTTGAGAGAACGGGCTAGGGGGCAAGAATCACCTTTTCACCACCTATAGTCTATGGGTCCAAAGGATCATTTTCTTATATGTTTAAGTCACCATTAAGTCTTTGCATGTTATATCATAATCCAATTCTCAATTCATAATCATTATAACATTTTCTCATTTATAGTCTTATTCTGAATAATATACCAACTATTCATGCACTTGGGAGATTCCAGGAAAGAGAGGTGGGTCACAAATGGACATGCTTAAATACCAAGTCTTTCCTAGCCAGAACCTTTCCAAATTACACTTTTAGTAATATACTCTCTTCCAAGCAACAAGGGTAAATTTTTAAATAACAAAGAATATTTCATTATTTCATGCATAAGCATTCTCATTGTTTGCAACAGTAACTATAACATGCAAGCCATGAAATCATTCAATGAAATCAAATACTTAATAAGCATCATCATAAATCCTTACCAAAACTTCTTAAATAACCGAAACTCTAGAATCGGGTAACCTCAATTATCAAACTAATTAATTATGCATCTAAGGGATTAATTACCATCATTACCATTAATCATAAGCCTTAAGAACATTATTAAACCATATGAGGCAACATAGGCAGTAAATCATATTTAAAACTTTACGTTGCTTTATGTAGCTAATTTCACTTCTAACATTCATAGAATTATTCCTTATCAATAAACATAATTATCACAACTTCAAACATATCAAATCATAGTAATACTAACTCAGTGGCTGAATCATGAACCTCACATAATTGCTTAATATCTCATTTTAAGTACATGCAAGATATTAGTTTCCCGTAATATCATTTCAAGCCTTAAAACTCTTTTAGAAACTAATTCTTTTGATAATCTTGAAAGAAATTATAGAACCAACTCAGTAGCTATTTAAAAATCACTTTAGGCCTACCTTAATCATGAGGTCAATTTATACATTGAAAGAATGTTCATGATTAAAATTCTCACTTAAGATAAAAGGAGCAAGTCTTGAGCTTTTTAAAGATTTAGGTGATACTAGAATCATAAACATGTTATGCAACCTCATTTTAATCTTATCTTTATAAGGTGATAACTTGGAATTGTAAACATGATGCAAGAAACTAGAGCAAGTGATAGTCCGCACTGGACAAGTGAGGGAGAAGAGAATCTTAATAAAAGAAAAATAAGAAGCCGGCGTAGTCCGCATGTAACACCCCAATTTTTTTAATTTCATTAGGAATTACCGAATTACCGTAGGTAAATATTATATAAAATTTGAGACCAAACAATCCTTAATAAAGGAATATAACGTTAGAAGAGAAGTTAGGAGCAATTCGTGCAAGTATTGCAAACCCCAATTTTCTGTACGTGTAAAATGACCAAAATGCCCTGAGGTTATTTTACTCAGAAAATGAGGATCGTGGGCCCCACCCATCCTCAAGGGAATGTTTTGATGTTAATAAGGGATTGTTTGTGTTATGTGTGTTAATAGAGGAGAAGAATCTCAATTTTGAGTTTCGACGCGAAATGACCAAAACGCCCATGCGGTTTTAACTCGATTGCGTGCCGACTAACCCGAACCTCACTAAAATGTGTTAAAAGGTGTTTTTAAGCCATGATTAACCATTGGTTAAGCTCGGGTGGTCTCGGGCAATTTTTAAGTAAAATGACCGTTTTGCCCTGTCTTTGTAAGTTTTGCAATTTTTGAGATTTTTGATTCGTCTAATGAAACCTAAGCAATATTAGGCTCAAATTAAAGCTTATTAAATTCTAATTACTAATCTAGAGTCAAAATTATTTATTTAGATTGATTAGAACCTAAAATTGCTTAAAACACCCAAATTGCTTAGTAATTCACTTAAGCCCTTAACCGTAAATTCTCTAAATTGCATGAATACCTTGCCTACACCTAAATAATACATGGAACACACAAAATCCTCTTCCACAAGGCTGTAATGCACTGAAATTATTGAGTAATAAGTCAGAAAATTATTACACAAAAATCCAAAGAATGAAAACAAAGAATCATGAAAACATGGAAACATGATTCCATGTTTTAAGCCACCAAACAAAATGATTTTCTTCCTTATTTTTTTTCCTCTAATTTTTGGTCAGATTTCCTTCCTTCCTTTGTCCATTTATGAGCTGCAAAATCTCTATAAATAGGCATGCTTGAAGATAGTTTAGATGCTTAGTTCATAACTTACACAAATTCTAGTCTTAGGAGCACCAAAAGCTTTCTTTCTTTCTTTCTCTTGGCCAAATTCTCCCTTCAGCTTTTCAAGGATATTTTGCTTCATTTCACTCAAGGAAACCAAGTTCTCTTCCTTTCTTTCAAATCAAATTAGGTAGGGAGTTGTTTTTAAGTTTATTTCTATGTTTTGCTAAGTGTTGTTCTTGGTTCAAAATGATAATTTCATGGATTTTCTCTAGTTTTTCCATTTGGTTTTCTTCTTCCTTTTTCTTTAATCAATTCAGCCATATGGCCTAGGTGGGACTAAGATGATGGCTTGATGATGAGGACCTTGAGGGTGGGTTGTGAATCCATCACAAGTTAGGCCTCTAAAGCTTGAAAGTTCCACTTGATGCAAAACTTTAAAGAATAATATTTTTATGATGTTTTTATGATCTTGAGTTTAGAACTTGAAAGATGTATTTTGCACTTTGTCTTGCTAAGATATATTGGGTTGAATTTATATTTCTCTAAAGTCTTGGAGGAGCTCTAGTAAAGAAATAAAATGAACTTGCATCCATGTTTAAGTTTATGCCTTGCATAACCATGTTTACTTTCTATGTCATCACTAAATTCTCAAGAATGAATAAATGAACTTGCATATTCATGTTTAAATTTCCAAGCTTGCATTTCATGTTTATGTTTCAAGTTGTCACTTAATCTTCAAAGATAATAAAGAGGATGCATCTCATATTTATTTTATGCTCTCACTTTATTTTATAATGGCTAAAAGAATCAACGCATGACATGTTTATTTTTATGTCATCACCTAAAGATCCTAGAGCTCAAAGACTTGCCCAAGTATCACAAGCAAAGAAATAAGATTATTGGAGTTAAAGAATTGATTCTTTAAGAAGTCTTGAGATTGGAGCTTAAAAAGATGTAATAATAATTCTCTTCCCTTCACCGGTCCAATGCGGTCCGCGCTCCGGTTTCTTAAGATTCTCTTCTCCCTCACTGGTCCTATGCGGACTACCGCGCTCAGTTTCTTGCATCATGTTTATATTTCAAGCTCTTGCATCATGTTTAATTTTCAAGTCATCACCTTAAATCTTAAAGATAAAGAAATGGATTTGCATATCATGTTTATAATTCCAAGTTATCACCTTATAATGACAAGATTAAAATGAGGTTGCATAGCATGTTTATGATTCTAAGATATCACAT
Organism: Dalbergia oliveri; assembly: GCA_030441495.1. Lineage (NCBI taxonomy): Eukaryota > Viridiplantae > Streptophyta > Magnoliopsida > Fabales > Fabaceae > Dalbergia > Dalbergia oliveri. Next base: position 28,133,346 of record JAMLFY010000003.1, read on the forward strand.
AAATCTCTTAAGCTCAAGACTTGCTCCTTTTATCTTAAGTGAGAATTTTAATTATGAAGATTCTTTCAAAAAGAATTAGTTTCTAAAAGAGTTTTAAAGCTTTGCAAGGATTCTACGAGAACTAATATTTTATGTTCACTTAAAATGTGATTTTATACAATTATATGAGGTTCATGATTCGGCTTCTGATATGAGATTAGTACCAATAAATGATGATGATTTAATATGTTTGAAGTTGTGATAATTATGGTTTATTGCTAAAGGAATGATTCTATGCATGTTAGAGATAAAACTAGCTTCCTAGAAAACCGTAAAACAAGATTTCTAGAACTTTAGAGAATGAAATTTATGCATTCTGTCCAGAGCCTTTAGTGACCTTAAGAACCAGATATTATTATGTTTAGATAAGGGACAATGATTCATAATTGGTTTAGTAATTAATTTTAGCATCATAGGGAAAGTCGGTAACGAGAAAGGGTTAAAAACGTAACTTCTAGCACGTAAAACCTTAAGAACAACTTACTGTCTATGCTACCTAATATAGTCTAATAATGTTCTTAAGGCTTATAATTGATGGTAATAAATCCCTTAGATGCATAAGTAATTAGTTTGATAATTAAGGTTACCCAACTTTAGAGTTCGGTTATTTAAGGGAGCTTCCTGAGAATTTTAGATGACATCTTTTGATGCTTTGGAATGTCAGTTTATATGATGAAGTAATGCCTACTGAGAATTTGATATTATTGAATGATTTCATGGCTTGCATGTTATAGTTGCTATTGCAAACAATGAGAATGTTCATGCATCTTGATGATTATGATATAACATGCTAAGACTTAATGGTGACTTAAACTTATAAGGAAATGATCCTTTGGACCCATCAGACTATAGATGGTGAAAAGGTGATCCTGAAAAATTGATCCTTTAGATCCATCAGACTATAGATGGTGAAAAGGTGATTCTTGCCCCCTAGCCCGTTCTCTCAAAAGGGTAGAGTCGGGATTTTAACTTATCAAAAGGGATAAGTATATGCTAGTGACGACTAGTAAGGTATGAGCTCATAACCTAGATTACTCCCAAAAGGGTGGAGTATAGGGTGGCCTAGGAAAATGATGATGAAAGAAATTTTAAGTCACCTAAGAAACTAAGTAAATGCATTATGTGAATATGATGTTCTACTATGCATAGTATTTATGAGATGATGATGAGAAATATGATGTTCTGCTATGCATAGTATTATGAAATGATGATGAGGAATATGATATGATTTTATGCATAACTATGTTAATATATATGAAAGGAAAATTTCATTATATACATGACATGCTAAGTTTATGATGCATTATAAGACGCATGATTAAAACGACGAACCTCGGTAAAGTATATTTTCAAACTTAATAAATCAATCTTAGCATGCTCATTATTTCATAATAACCCGAGGTTCCTGGGGACGATGATGATGACACAATGCATCATGAGGTGAGTACCCTACTGAGATTCTTTTATAAGTTTCTCACTCCCTCTATTTTTCTTTCCATCTCGTCTTCAGAAACGAAGGAAGCATTCGTGAATCACATTGAGGCTTTCACCTGGTAGCTGAACTTGATCCTGCTAGTTTCACTCGTATATTTCAGATATCTATCCCTATCCTTGGAGTGTTATTACTAGGTGCCATTAATGGATGTCCTTCCATCCATATATTATTTATGTTTTGTTAGATTGCCTACACCTAGTCTTATTTTGTTGGTAGGCAAACTATCTATGTGTTATGTAATTATGGATGTTATATGATGGAGCCAATATGATGTGTTTTTCATGCTATGTCTCACGTTATTCGCTTTATTTCGATTATTGTTCACGTTATGCGCGGCTCACGTTTTCAATTATGTTTTAAAAAAAAAAATGGCTCGTAATTTCACTAAGTATTTTTCAAAGTATGATGAAAGAATTGAAGCAAAGAGTAAAGTCTAGTAATTAATCAAATACAACCTAGGTGTATTGGTTAATTATTAGGGTGTTACACGCATTGGACCGGTGAAGGGAGAAGAGAATTCTTATTAAGCTCCAACTCAAGACTTCTTAAAGAATAAATTCTTTGACTCCAATAATCTTAAGGAAATATGCATCCTTAGGATACTACCATTTTCCAACTTTGCTTGTGATACTTGGGCAAGTCTTTGAGCTCTAAAATTCTTAGGTGATAACATAAAAATAAACATGTCATGCGTTGATTCTTTTAGCCATTATAAAATAAAGTGAGAGCATAAAATAAATATGAGATGCATCCTCTTTATTATCTTTGAAGATTAAGTGACAACTTGAAATATAAACATGAAATGCAAGCTTGGAAATTTAAACATGAGATATGTAAGTTCATTTATTTATTCTTGAGAATTTAGTGATGACATTAAAAGTAAACATGGTTATGCAAGGCATCAACTTAGACATGGATGCAAGTTCCTTTTATTTCTTTACTAGAGCTCTTCCAAGACTTTAGAGAAATATAAGTTCAACCCAATATATATCTTAGCAAGACAAAGTGAAAAATACATCTTTCAAGTTCTAAACTCAATATCTTTATTTTTTTCATCATAAAAACATCATTCTTTAAAGTTTTGCATCAAGTGGAATTTTCAAGCTTTAAAGGCCTAACTTGTGATGGATTTACAACCCATACTCAAGGTCCTCATCATCAATCCATCATTTCATTCCTTCTTAGGCCATTTGGCCGAAACCATGGAAGAAAAAATAAGGAAAGAAAAACTGAAATTATAAAGCTTTAAAAACTAGTGAAGCCTTCAAGTTTTAGAGGTCTAACTTGTGAAAGCTTTGCAACCAACACTCAAGAACCTCATCATCAAACCATGGTCTCATCATAATCTAAGCCATAAGGCCGAATTACTCAAAAGAAAGAAAGAAGGAAGAAAATTGAACTGAAAAAGCCATAGAAAATGTTCATTGATTCAACATTTTTGAGCTAGAAACATAACTTGTCATAGCATAAAATGAACTTAGAAACAACACCCTACCTAATTTTATTTGAAGGAAAGGAAGAGAACTTGGTTTCTTGAAGTGAAATGAAACAAAATATCTTTGAAAGGTTGAAGAAAGAATTTCGGCCAAGGGGAAGAAAGAAAGAAAGTTTTTGAGCTTAGGAAAAACTTGAAGTTGTGAAGTTTTTGAGCAAGCCTCTAATGACTTCTAAGCATGCCTATTTATAGAAGAATTCAAGCTCATGGATGGACAAGAGGAGGAGGAAAATCTGACTAAATTTGAGGAGGAAACAAGGAAGGAAAAATCATCTTGTTTGGTGGCTTAAAACATGGAATCATGTTTCAAAGTTCCTTGTTTTATGGTAATTTTTGGCATTATGTTTTAGTGCAATTTTCTGGTGTATTATGGATGCATTATTTCGGCCATTTGCAGCCCATGGAAGAGAAATTTGTGTGTTCCATGTATTATTTAGGTGTAGGTAAGTATCTTTGCAATTTTAGAGAATTTACAATTAAGGGCTTAGGTGAATTAGTAAGCAATTTGGGTGTTTCTAAGCAATTTTAGGTTCTAATCAATTTAAATAAATAATTTTGACTCTAGATTAAGAATTAGAATTTAATAAGCTTTAATTTGAGCCTAATATTGCTTATGTTTTGCTAGACGAATCAAAAATCTCAAAATTTGCAAAACTACAAAGACAGGGCAAAATCGTAACTTCACTCAAAAACTGGGCCATCGAACTTAACCAATGGCCAATCATAGCTTAAAAACACCTTTTAAAACATTTTTGTGAGGTTCGGCTAAATCGGCATGCAAATCGGAGTTAAAACGCGCGGGGCGTTTTGGTCATTTCGCGTCGAAACTCAAAATTGAGATTCTTCTCCTCTATTAACACACATAACACAAACAATCCCTTATTATCATCAAAACATCTCCTTGAGGATGGGTGGGGCCCACGATCCTCATTTTCTGAGTAAATAACCCAAGGGCATTTTGGTCATTTTACACGTACAGAAATTGGGGTTTGCAACTCTCGCACAAATCGCCCATAACCTCTTTTCTAATGTTATATTCCTTATTTGAGGATTGTTCGGTCTGAATTTTATGTAAGAATTACTTAGGGTAATTCGGTAATGACAGTAAAATTGGGCGTTACAATACCAAGCTCTAGGAGCTTATTTCAAACCATAGAGATCCTTTATTAGCTTGAAGACATGGTTGGAAGATCTTCACTCTCAAAACTAGGAGTTTGCTTTACATATACTTCCTCAAAGAGAAATCCATTTAGAAATGCAGACTTAACATCCATTTGGTAGAGATTGAATTCCTTGAAGGCTGCAAAAGCAAGTAGCATTCTAATGGCTTCAAGCCTAGCTCCTGGTGCAAAGGTTTCATTATAATCAATTCCCTCTTTTTGATTGTAACCTTGTGCAACCAACCTTGATTTGTTCCATGTGATGGTGTCAGCTTCATCGAGCTTGTTCTTGAATATCTCCTTTGTACTGATGATGGTTTTTCACTAGTCATCCAAACTTTGCCTTTCTCAAACTTGGTCAGCTATTTTTGCATAACATCCACCCAACTTTGATCACTCAAAGCTTCTTTAATGCATTCGAGTTCAAAGGTAAATATGAAAGCATAGTTTGACATTTTCTAAGGGATGACCTGGTTTTCACACCCTTGGAAATGTCTCCATGAACTTTGTCTTAAGAAATTGTCTTTAAATTGGAAACTCCCTTGTAGTTTCTGGATCATTCAGATTTCTCAGCTTCTTTTTCATCTTCAAATTGCTCGTCTTCGTGTCTAGAAATGTTACTCTCTGATCAATTTGGAGTTCAGAGCATATTTCTAAGGAGTTAATGTTCTGGAGCCTACTTTCTGAAGGTTTGGCTTTCATCTGCTTACTTTCTGAACTTCCTTGAGACTCATTTTCTCAAGACTTTCTTCTAATTCTTTTGAAATCATTAGTAAAGTCCCTTTTGAGCTTATTCATCATCTAGCTTGAATTGTTTAAAGTTCTTAGGCTTTGATCTTCTGATCGACTTCCTGGTTTAGGATAGGTATCTGAGTAGTCACCGTCCGCTTGTTCCTTGGCATTCCAACCAGTGGACTTTTTTTGAAACACCTATAATAAGAATAGTTTTTCATTGTACCCAGACTTTCTTAGGTCCTTTTGGTTAGTTTTCAAGGAAGAGATTTCCCAACCTTTCTAAGAGATTTTTTTCTGAAGAACCATTTGTCAGGTGGGTGTCCTTTCTTGTGGTAGAGAGTGCAAGAAACAAAGTTTATATACTGGAACATCCCCTGCTACTTTATAGATCCGACTTCCACAAACTAACACGGGTCTTTCATGCTTTGTCCTCACTACACGCTTCTTGGGAAACTTCCCAGAGGTTACTCATCCCAAAATTACCCCAAGTCAAGCATGCTTAACTATGGAGTTCTTTCGTGATAGGCTACCAAAAAGAAAAATGCATCGTTGTGGCATAGGTAGTACCAATCAATTCATATAATCCCTCCTTACTGTAGTCGCATACCTATATCGACTCAGGATCTCTCTCATTCGGGTGTGTAATCGGTTCATTCATGTACCCCTCCTTGGAGGCGGAGCCGCTTCTTGTCCATGCCTTCTTGCACCGTGATTACTCCCTGCCTCATCCCGGGCATTACATACCCACCAGCTTCCGCTGGTTCGTCCTTAAACTACACCATCCTGGGAGAGGTGCAGGCTCTAATACCATTTGTAACATCCCTTGCTGCCTTATGGATTGCCAACTGTCCCTACAAACCAACACGGGTCTTTTCAGCATGCTTTATCCTCACTTACACACTTCTTGGGAAACTTCCAGGAGGTCAATCATTCCAAAATTACCCAAGTCAAGCATGCTTAACTGTGGAGTTCTTTCATGATAGGCTACCGAAAAGAAAGATGCATCTTTGTGGCATAGGTAGTACCAATCAATTCATATAAGCCCCCCTTAATTGTATAGTTCTATACATATACAAACTCAGGATCCCTCTCATTCTGGTATATAATCGATTCATTCATGTACCCCTCCTTCTTGGAGGCAGGAGCCGCTCCTTGTCCGTGCCTTCTTGCATCGACGATCACTCCCTGCCTTGTCTTGGGCGTTACATGGATTTTAGATGAGGTTGCATTACTTTTTTCTCTCTATTTCCTCTTCATATCCTAAACTTGTTTTCTGAAACTATGGCCTCTGACCTCCAGCATAAAAACAAGGTTTTGGAACCATTTATCATTTGTTCTAGGTCAAATATTAGAAGTCGTGAAGCCCTCTCAAATTCAGAAAAATCTTTCTAACATCTTTCTCATTTTTTTTGGAGACTTCAATTTCTAAGACAGAACTCCAAAAGAAAAAAATTTCTTCTTGTAATTTTTCTTTCTTAAGCTTAAGCATTTTAGCTTTAGGCTTGATCTTCTCAAGTTTCAAGGCAACCTTCTGAGTTTTCTTTACTAGTTGAGATATTTAAAGGAAAAAGCTTAAGAATCTTCTAGCAACTCATCATACAATGCAAGTACCAAGCAATAAGAAAGATTGAGTTCATATACTCTTACCTTATAATCTTCTTGAACAATACCCAAGTCATGAATCATAGATTTGTGACATCTTATAGCTAATAATGACTTTTTGACCCATTCTTTTCATCCTCAGAGATACTCCAGGTATCCAGGGCCCTTCACAGGTGGCAGGTTGTTCTTTCATGATTTTCTTTGACCTTTGTTTTTTTTTTTTAAGACTTGATGTCTCTTCCTTCTTTGGCCTTTTTAAGCTTTTGGCATTTTCTCATGAGCACAAAGATCTCATCTCCATTTTCAATCTCAGATTTTTTCAATTCTTCCTCTTTATTGAAGGTTTCAACAACTTCCATTGCTTTAGCTATGCATGTGATGACTTGAAGAATTGCTCCCTTTTATGGATTCATCATACATTTCAGGGAGCACATTTTGTGGATTTTAAGAAATCCAAAAGGAGCATCAAGGACAAAAGTTTGAAGATCTTTGGTTTATGATCTTTATGATGTAACACCCTAAAAATTATTTAAAAATTAATTTCAGATTTATTAGTCATAATTTTAAAAATCTGACAGTTTGGCAATGATGAGGGTGGCCCAACGGACCTGGCAAAAAAAAAAAATTTAAGGGTGAATAGTAACCTTGTAGGCCCCACGGGCCTATACAACAAAACCCTAGATTCAACAGGAAATGCCTGTGATTGAGAAAAAGAGGGTTAGGGTTAGAAATGATAAGGAATGAGAAGTTATACCTAGAATTAATTTTCGAGTAATGTTTGACTACCCAGGTACGGTGTTTTACCCGTTCGATAGAGTTTTGATGTGCGATTTTTAACACCTTATGAGTTACTTGGTGGCCAAGTAAATTTTAGCAACCACTTTATGCCAAGTGGATGACAAGGATTAAAACTTAAAAAGCAAGTTTTAATCTTGACCTTTCATTTAAAACTTGAAACCAATATCTCGTCCGTTATCGAACAAAAAAGCTACTTGCTCCCCAAGTTAAAGTAAGTTGCTCATCTTGAGCTAAGTGGATGGCCATGATTCATTATTTGGCCAATAAACCAAATCTTAGCCATCCATTTCATTATTTCTTTTTGAAAAGGGAAGAAATACCCATTTTGACTACATTTAATACCAAATAAAGTAAAAGCACCAAACCTTATCACCACCACTCCATCATTTTTGGCCAAAAGGTTGAAAACATAGCACTTCCATTGTTCTTCCTCTCAAACCTCCATTAACAAGCTTCAAGCTTGCAAAACCTTAGCTCAAATTCACTAAAATACCAAGATCCTTTCACAAAACTTGTTCTACTCCTGATAATCTATCAAACTAACTGATTTGTAATTTCATTTCCTCTGTAATGCCCTGATTTTGCTGTTTGATTACAAATGACCAACATGCCTCGAGGTCATTTTTACCAAAATTCGAAACTGTAACATCCTAGTTTTCTTCAGATATTAATTAAGGAAAACTTAATAGGAATATTAGAATTCTGGCAGACGTGGTTGTGATGAGCACGGCTCCATGAGCAAGTACCAAAAAAAAAATTGAATAGTACTTTGTGGGCCCGGCGGCCGAGGCCATCGAAACTGGAGAATTTGGGACCCAAGGTGCCCCGAAGTTAGGGAACATGAAAATAGGATTAGACATGTGTGGAAATGATAATGTTATGCTTAGAATTGCTTTGCGGGTAATATCGGTAGGTCGGGTACGGTGTTTACCCGTTCGGTGATATTTCGTGTACGGTTTTTAACACCGAAAGACACACCCATTATTACAACTAGATAATATCCCCCAAATTAACACAAGTGGAAGGCCAAGATTTAATCTTGGAATCCAAGATCAAATCCTAGCCATCCATCATAGCCCAGTCACCAAATTCATCATGATTTTCTACAAATATCTTGCCTTGCATTTATGACAAGCCTAGTCACTTAATCTTCTTAACCAAGCCAAGCATCAAACTCGGCCTTGCAAGGGAAAAACCAGAGGAAGAAGTGCCTCCACAGCCAAGAGCTCCATCTTGCTTTCATCCCACAAAAACCCTAGCTTAGAATCATCAAAACCCAAATCTTCCTTCACAAAAATTGATCTACACTTCCACCTCTACAATTATAACCGATTGAAATTTCAAGAACCCCATCCTTCTTGCACATACATCAGTGATCAGAGGAGGGTTTGAAGTTGTGTGGGGAGTTTTGGTTGTGAAGAAATCCCACCTTGAAGCAAGCTAGAGATAGAGACTTGCTGAACCTTCAAGAGTAAGGTTTTCTGCTGCCTTCCTTGTGAAATTTTTCAATTCTGTTTTGGCTTGCCTAATTCCAAAAATTTTGATGATACTGATGGTTAACATATTGATATTGATGTATGAATTTTTGTGTTGTGTTTGGATGGTCTTAAAATGGGTTTTCTCTAAAGTGAAGTTGGAACTAGGTTGCTGGACTTGATTCCTGTTCTGGATAAGAACTTTTCACGAATTTTCTGCAAATTTTGTGGGTGGTTTCATGAGCCATGAAAATTATATGTTGTAGTTAACCCTTAAACTAAATACATGAATTTTTTAGGGGTTAATTCTAAGGTTTGATTCCTCAAAAAAATTAGGAACCGAATTGTAACTGCCCTTCTGAATTGTTGAGGCTGAAGTAACAAACTTGCCCAAATTTTTAATCATAGCAATTGGTTGAGATAGCTCCTGAAATTTTTACACAAGACTAATAACATGTTGAAATACCTCTGTGAATTTTCTTGTACCATGATTCCATCGAATTCTAGGGCTAAGTATTTTGAAAACACAAGTCTGGACTATGAATTTGTGACTTTTGACCACCAGATTTGCCTATTTTATTGAAGTGGTTATATAACTCTGATTGCCCTGAAATTTTTACAGGTTGTTTTAGACACATTGAAGTGTCATGTGAAATTTTCCTTAAGGTTGGAATGGTTGTTTGGTATGGTAATAAATTGTTGCGCCTGGAACTTCAATTTGCCAGGATAATGAGATGTGGAAATGGCTGAAATTCTATGATAGTATGTACATATCTTACCGTGTATGTTTGAAACATATGGGGAAAACAGAAACAAGGCTTAGAAAGAACTGAGAGGGAAGGCAAAAAGAAGGACTTCCCTAGAAAAGTATTGAGTCGATAGACGTGTCGGCTAGGCATAGACCCTGAGTGATTCGAAAATGGAAAAAAAAGAAGTTCGGTGATTGAGAATAAGCCTTCCCTATGTTGAGAAAATTGAGGAAGATATGAGAAATGAAGTTTTCTGATTGTACATATTATTACTCGATCGATTATTGTGATATTATCCTTAGTTCCGGCTACGGGTTTTTCAAGATTTCTGTGTATGACTTTGTATGAATATTGTATATGCATGAATTGCTTATCCCTACTGTGTGTAGTATATGGGGGAAACTACCCTCCTGAGAATTTTATAATATTCTCACCCCTGCAGTTGTATGTATTATATTGTTCAGATTCGCAGATGTAATCCCTGTGTTTTTCTGTGATTCGCCACAATGGGTGTGGCAATACGATCGGCTTTGGCATGTACGTGTTGGTTATTCCAAGTTCGGATTTACATGTTCTTTGATCGCTCCTTCAGGACTTCTCGGTCTTTGACTTCAACCCCGCTTTTCCTTATGACGGCGTGCCCCTTCATATGGCCCATCCTGTAGTGTTTGAGATTCCCTTCGCTCCATATGGGCCAGCGACGCACCCGTTTCGTTGTAACATCCTAATATTTAACCCCAATACGCCTAGGATGTATCAAGACTAATTATTAGATATTACTTCTCCTTAAATTCATTTATAAAATACTTAGCAGAAAATACGGTAATTTTTTTTTTGAAATGATTTATATAAAACAAAGTGCGAGCCTTTGCGCATAACATAAACAACGTGAAGCGGAAGAATAAATAAAACATGCAGAACATAAGCATTAAAAAACACATCCATCATAAACATCATTCCTCATTAGATAATATAGTTTAGTACATCACAACGGAAATATAACAGAAACATAAAGTCTTACCCATACTAGTGGGCAGAGCTTGCAGTACAATGACATAAAATAAGAAGCATAAAGATAATACATGGAACAACCCCAAAAGATAAACACCCAACTATCACTACCCTCCCACTCCAAGCCTCCTGGTGACGCCGATCTTCGTTGGGGAGATGTAGCTTGCGACTGACGAAGCTCCTCGGATGTAGCCCAACGAAGCGGAGATCTAGGCATGGGAATCGAGGGAACAACATGGCCTCCGCATCGTGGTCGCCTTTCGGGCTGTCGAACGCGCCTCGCATGCCTTGGCTGGTGACCGTGTCCTCGCTGCCTCCTCCAAGACCCATAGGAAACGAAGGGGAAAGTCATCCGACGAGGAAGGATGGGCACGACGGCCTGCTCGTCTCGGGTCGTGTCCTCTCAAAGATCAGGTCGTCGCCAAGGGTGAAGTCGGATCGAAGCGATAGCTGGAGACGGGGAAAGCAAAAGGGCGTCCCACGTATGCAAAACGCGCACCTCGCAATGACCCTTGAAGTGGTAGGACTGATGCTCGGGTCATAGTGCACTTCCCATGTAGGCGGGTCAATGAAAATCACGAACGACGCCATCAATATTGAAGACGTAACGGAAAGAAAGAGAGAGGGGTGAGAATTCTTACTAAAGAATCTCAGTAGGGAAGTCCTCTATCCTAGTGTCATCGTTTACGTCCCAGGAACCTTGGGTTTATTATGAAAAGGTTAAGCATGCATAAGTTCATTATGAGGTTTTCACAAAGGTATTTATCCAAGGTCCATGTCTTTTATAATGATTCTTAATGCATGTATGCAACATAATATTTCATGGATGCATGGCAGCACTTTAGGTAAATCAAACAATAATTCAAACAACATTTGAGTGGCATGAAACTTTTCTTTGAACATCTTTCCTTTTCTCATACTTGTGACACCAATCATAATAGTAACCGCACCCCTTAAACTAGGCTATGAGCTCATACCTTAACTAGTCGTCACTAGTTCTTACTTATCCTCTTGATAAGCGAATCATAAACATAATCATAATCATCATAATCCCGACTCCCAGAGTACGGGTAGGGGCCTAAGGATCACCCATCATGGGACTTTTTCCTTCTTCGAAACGCATCGACTGGTTAAGACCAGCGACTTTGTCCGCTTTGGAGGCTAATGTCTATGCCCTCACGGTTTTACCTTCTCCTCACCGAAGCAGGAGAAGTACGTCTCGGTGTGTCACCTTAAACATCATATACTTTCATTCTTCGAAACGCATCGACTGGTTAAGACTAGTGACTTTGTCCGCTTCGGTATGGCTCGACGTCCATACCCCCACGAGTTTACTTTCTCCTCACCGCAGGAGAAATGCGTCTCGGCATATAACTTTAAACTTCATATTTCTCAAAAACTTTCTTTTTGTCCCTCAAATTTGACGGAAATTCGCGGCATAACAGCTACTCTCCGAATTTCCTCAAATTTGAGTCATGCCACATAATTTCAGTCACATGCATCATTTTCATGGAACTTTCTCATTGCAATAACTTTCTAGTTCACATGAGCATATTTCTCAATTTCATTCATATCTTTGAAACATTATGCATCACAACATTTCACCAAATCAAATTATGCACATAAAGTTTCATGCTCAAGGAACTTAACATAATCACATCATCATAAGTGTGTACGAGGTTCATCATCATAATCATACTCTCTCGTCCACCTATCTCATAGTATCTTATGCTTTGACCCTTACAGGCTTTAAACTTGTATTTCGGTCATTCTAATCCTCACTAAGGATTTTTATAACACCTAAGGGATCATTACTTAAAATTCTCACTAAGTTTTAGGCACACTTAAAATTCCAAACAGCATTATGTAGTTTGGGTAGGAAAAATATCATATACTTACGGGGCTCTAGAATCTCCGTTCGTGACCCTTTTTAAGATCCGTCTTCGCCTAAGGCTTCATAATCAATCCCTAAACCAATTATGAGGGATTCCTAGGCATGTTTACTAAGTTATAACTCACTTTTCCTCAATTTAGCTTTGCTGGACAGAAATCACATTTTGCCATGTCTAAGTGTGCTAGAATTCCTATTTTAAGTCCTTATCATCACCTTAAGCTTAGTAATTAATACCTAATCATTTATGAAAGGTTTTTATGCATATCCTACTGATTATGAACCATTTACACTTGAATTAATTATGCTGGAACAGTTTTGCAAATTTGTGCATTAAGGTGTTCTAGAATTCTCATTCTTGATCCTTTTAAGTTACTTATTCTTTTCTAACTTCTCTAAATCGATCCTCCCTTCACTCAAACATAATTTTACACATTTTAACACCTTAGAACAACATTTGTACAGCAGCCAATCATGAAGGGCAGAACCAAAATCATAAGCCCATAAAATCACATAATCTTGTAAATTAAAATGCATACAAGTTACTAGTTTTCTCTTGGAATAATTCTATGGATTCAAAACTCTTTTAGGACTCAAATCCTTTCATTAAAATCATGCACTTACACATGAGGTCAGTAGCTAAATTAACTTGCTTGCAAAATAGTTTTAAAGTATATACTTTTATGCATAATGTTGCTTAGGTGCTCCTAAGCTTGGAAAAATTACAAAACACAAACTATGGACACTTGTGATTAGAGGAACTCATATTAAGTCCATCATCATCACCACAAGGCCGAAATGGCTTCTTTAAGAATGCCAATATTTTCTTGAAAACCTTACATAGGATACTTGGGCAAGCCTTTGAGCTCTAGATCATTAAAGTGATGACATAAACTTAAACATGCTATGCACCTCATTTTTATTCTTCATTAGAAAGTAAAGTGAGAGCATAAAATAAATATGGATGCAACCTCTTTATTATCTTTAAGGTTAAGTGATGACTTGAAATGTAAACATGAGATGCAAGCTTGAAATTTAAACATGATAGTGCAGGTCCAATTAATTAGTCTTGAGAACTTAGTGATGACATCAAAATAAACATGCTATGCAAGGCATAAAGTAAACATGAATGCATCTTATTTTAGATCTTAGCTAGAGCTCTTTGCAAGACTTTAAAGGAATAAAAACCTCAACCCATTATGTATCATAAGGCAAGCTTTAGAGTTCTTAGCACCTAGACTTCAAAGAAGTCTTAAGGTTTGAACTTCATCATCAAGCTTAAGAAAATAAATACAAAGCTCAACACTTTGTCCAAATAAAACACATAAGAACTAAGTCATATTCTTTATTTTATTGCTCATGGGCTTCAATCTAGAGTAAAACTCTTAGAACGGCCGACCAACTTTAAGGTTGGCAAGGGTAAGCTTAGAGCTCTTTGAAATCATGTGATTAATTTTCTTTAACAAAACTTTTGTGATCTACTTTACATTTTTAGCAACCTTTGTTCAAACCAAGGCAAAGGAAACCGAAATCATTTGAGAAAGAAAAGGAAAACCGAAAATGAAACTAAAGAAAAGAAAGAAATACAAGCATGTATGGTCCAAGACCAAGTTGTTTCAAGCTTTAGAGGTTTCTCACAAGACATCATCAAGTCTTTATCTTGAAACCTCATCATCAAGCTTATGTTATTTTCATAAAATGGCCTCTTGGCCGAAAATGAAAAGAAAGGAAGAAAGGAGTTTGAACCAAGAGAAAACTAGAACTTTCTTTAAGGAAAACAAGTGAAAACTTTTAAAACAACCCCTACCTAAGGAAGTCTTTGAAATGGAAGAAAGAAAGCTTGATTCTTGAAGAGTTTGAGAAGACAAATCTCCTCTTGGAAGTGATGATGGATTCGGCCAAAGGAAGCTCAAGGAAGATGATTTTTCCTTGAGTTTCTAAGCTTGGGAATGGAAAGTTTAAGTGTTTGAGGGATGGTTTAAGGTGAGGTAGTGGTGGTTTATGGTTGTTTGTGGTGGTTTATGGTGGTGGCAAGGTTCTTTGAGAGGAAGAAGAATGATGAAGAAGATGAAGAGAACTTAGAGAGAAATTGCAAGAAAAAGCAAGAGAACTCAACTTAGCAAAGCTTCTAAAGTGTAACCAAGTTCCTCCAAGCTTGGTATTTATAGAAAATTTGCAACAATGGAGGCTTCCTTGGGGTGCATGGCCGACGGCCTTAGGGGAGGAAAAGAGAAAAATATCTCTTACAAAGTATGGGCAAAGGCATGGGCAAAGCATGGTGAGGTATGGGCAAAAGTATGGGCAAGGCATGGCTCTTTGAGTGATAAATCAAGCAACATGTGGCACTTTTCTTTGGCCAAGAATTCGGCCAGAATTGGGACAGCCAAGGGGGGATTAATTTGCTCATGTAATTGTGGTTTAGTGATGTGTTTAGGTGTTTCTTTGATTAAGGTTTTGGTTAGGAGTTGTAAGAAAGTGTTTAGGTGAGGTAATTGGGTAATTAAGGTTGTTCAAGACTTGATTAGGGAGTGGTCTTACTAGATTAACAAACTAAATTCATTTTCTTGGTCAAATGAGGTATGGCACAATTCCTTAATTTAAGGAATTGGAGAGAGAAATACTATTCAAGATTCCATGACTAGGAATCTTGAATTAAAGAATGCAATTAGAGTTTAACTAAGCAATCTTAGGTTCTAATTAACCTTAATAAATTATTTTGACTCTAGATTAATTATCGAAATAAATTAATCTTCGATTAGAGCCTAATATTGCTTAGGTTTGCTTAATTGCGTCATTAGGCTCACTGTACACTGTTCTAGGGCAAAATGGTAATTTTGCACTAAAACTGCCCGGACCTTCCTGCCGACTAAACATCAAACATTACTCATAAACATCATTCTAAACTTCCTGGAAAATTCGGGCTCAAACGGCACCTTTTACCCATGTAGACACAGCAAGGGTATTTTGGTCATTTTGAGCCGAAAGTTTAGAATGAGGTTCTCTCTTCAGATATCATTCTTAACAGCATAATCCCCTTCAAACATCGAGTTGACCCATTGAGGGTTGCGGGGCAACTGTCCTCGAATTTCGGGTAAAAATGACCTCAGGGCATTTCGGTCATTTGTACTCTAACGGCGGAAATCGAGGCGTTACATTCATCATCCTCTTCATCTGACTCAGATCCTCTGAGGACCCGTGCCCGGTGGAGGTGAGGTCATCGCCCCGATGGCCAATGGCTTCCTGACAAGGAGCAGGAGACGGATGCATTGTACATAGAGATAGGATAGTGTTAGGACCTTACCTACCTACAGGGATGTACTTTTGGTTTTCTTTTGCTCTATTGTATATGTACATATGCTGTTTTGTCAGCAAGGTGTTTGAGTAGGTTAGGTATGAGGTAGGGGGATTAGCCTCGTTCGCATCGAGTCCTGCTTTTCGGGGTCATTTTGTTGGTCTTGCCCTTATGATGTATATATAGTGACTGAACCTTATGCCCCTATATGTAAATCTCGTTATGGTAGTATATGTATTACGACATTTCGTGTCATTGATTATTTCAACTAGTATAGATAGAACTTGCAGGTAATACTCTGCTAATTCCTATGTCCATACTTAGGTAAATGTGGTAATTTGGAGGGTGTTACAGAGCAGTTGCCCCAGTCCTCGAATAGGTCAACTCAATGTCTAAAAGGGGTTATAATTGTTATGTTTGATACGAGGTGAAAATCTCATTTTCTGAACTTTTGGCTCAAAATGACCAAAATACCCCTGCTGTGTTCTACAAGGGTAAAAGGTGTCGTTTGAGTCAAAACTTGGAAGTTTGGAATGATGTTTATGAGTGATATTTGATGTCTGGTGAGCAGAAAACCAGGCAGTTTTAGTGCAAAATTACCATTTTGCCCCTAAAACAGTATACAGTGAGCCTAATGACGCAATTAAGCAAACCTAAGCAATATTAGGCTCTAATCGAAGATTAATTTATTTCGATAATTAATCTAGAGTCAAAATAATTTATTAAGGTTAATTAGAACCTAAGATTGCTTAGTTAAACTCTAATTGCATTCTCTAATTCAAGATTCCTAGTCATGGAATATTGAATAGTATTTTTCTCTCCAATTCCTTAAATTAAGGAATTGTGCCATACCTCATTTGACTAAGAAAAATGAATTTAATTTGTTAATCTAGTATGACCACTCCCTAATCAAGTCTTGACATCCTTAATTAACTAATTATCTTACCTAAACACTTTCTTACAAACCCTAATCAAAACCTTAATCAAAGAAACACCTAAACACATCCTTAAACCACAATTACATGAACAAAATCCCTTCCCCTTGGCTGCATGGGCTGGCCAAATTCTCACCCAAGAGAAGTGCCACATGTTGAATTTTTCATCACTCCAAAGACCATGCCTTGCCCATACTTCACCATGCCTTCAACCATACTTACAACCATACCTTTGTAAGAGATATTTCTTTTCTCCTTCCTCCCCAAGTGACCGGTTCCTCCTCCCCCTTGGAAGCCTCATTGTTGAAAATTTCTATAAATACCAAGCCTTGATGAACCTTGTCACACTTTGGTTCATTTGTTAAGTTTACACTTCTTGCAGAAATTCTCTCAATTCCTCTCAAACTCCCTCCCTTGGCCGAGTTCTCCCTCAAGATTTCAAGAAGGATTTCCTTCTCTTTTCCTCTCAAGAAACAAAGCTTTCCTTCCTCTCTTCAAGACTTCTTTAGGTAGGGGTTTTGTTTTAATGTTTTTGCTTTCAAGAAAAGTTCTAGCTTTCTCTTGGTTTCAAACTTTTTCCTCTTCCTTTCCTTTTTGGCCAAGAGGCCCTTTTATAAAGAGAACATGAGCTTGATGATGAGGTTTCAAGATAATGACTTGTTGTTGTCATGTGAGAAACCTCTAAAGCTTGAAACAACTTGGTCTTGGACCATACATGCTTGGGTTTCTTTCTTTTCCTTGCTTATAATTTTCGGTTACCTTTTCCTTTTCCTTGGAAGGATTTGGTTTCTTTTGCCTTGGTTTGGACAAAGTTTGCTAAAAATGTAAAGTAGATCACAAAAGTTTTGCTAAGAAAAATTAATCCTAAGATTTCAAAGAGCTCTAAGCTTACCCTTGCCAACCTTAAAGTTGGTCGCGTTCTAAGAGTTTACTCTAGATTGAAGCCCATGAGCAATAAAATAAAGAATATGAGTAGTTCTATTTATGTTTGTTTTGTTAAAGTGTTGGTGTTTTTGTTTTAATCCATTTTCTTGAGCTTGATGATGAAGTTCAAACCAAGGACTTCTTTGAAGACTTGGTGTTAAGAACTGTAAAGCTCATCCTCTATTGTTAAGATACATGTTGGGTTAAGGCTATTGTTATTCCTCTAAAGTCTTGCAAGAGCTCTAGTTAAGATAAAATAAGTTGCATCCATGTTTAAATTTGTGCCTTGCATCTCATGTTTATTTTGATGCCATCACTAAACTTTCAAGAATAAATAAATGAACTTGCATTATCATGTTTAAATTCCCAAGCTTGCATTCCATGTTTACATTTCAAGTCATCACTAAATCTTGAAAGATAATAATGAGGTTGTATCTCATGTTTATTTTGTGCTCTCATTTTACCTTATAATGAAGAATAAAATGAAGTGCATAGCATGTTTAAGATTATGTTATCACCTAAATACTCTAGAGCTCAAAGACTTGCCCTAAGTATCTTCCAAGGGAGACTTTAATCAAAAAGGAATGGATGTGTTTGAGTATGATACAATGAACAGTTTGATTTTGTAAAATGTAAAGATGATTTCAGGAAAATGTTGGAAAAATGTTTTATGAGGTCTCAAGGTGTTTAAATAGCTTGGAATGTGTTGAAAATCATGTTTTCTCAAATTCAGGGTTCTGGTAATCGATTACTAGCTATGTAATCGATTACCAAGTGGTTTTCCGAAGGGTTTTTGGTTCTGGTAATCGATTACCATACAATGTAATTGATTACCAAGGCTGTTCTTCATGCCCAAACGGTCCTTAAAGCCCTATAATCGATTACCTATTTGTGTAATCGATTACTCTGATGTTCTTCATTTTTTGGAAACGGATTAACCCTAAGTAATCGATTACCATACTATGTAATCGATTACTCGGTTGTTTTGAACCCAGAATAAAATTTGGTCCTGGTAATCGATTACTAGGCACATGTAATCGATTACCAAACACCTTTTTGCTCATAAAATTGTTCCAAGAGAAGACTAGTAACTCGTGTGTACTTATAACATGATTTGGTGCGATTGTGTGTGATGCATACTTTTGGTTTTCTATCTTGTTGGCCATTGTATGAATTCTGTTTCGAGGAGTTAGAATGCGTAAGATTATGTTGGAGTAAAGTGAGGAACGATTTAACGTTAGAAGGACTAAGTAAATAGAAAGGTTTGAGAACTAAAATCTTAACACCCTTAGACACGAGAATAATAATAAGTTTCGTTCAGCATAATTAAGCTTAAGGAAGATGGCCCATGATTAGTGTTTATGCCTAGAAGTCGAACCTAGGATCTTAGGTAAAGACGGAACTTAGAAAAGAGCCTAAGGTGTAGATCCTAGAATCTCCCAGTTGAGTAATGATTATGATGTTTAATTCCATACAATGCTGATTGGATGAGTTAGTAAGCATAAATGTTAGAAAGAACTATAGGTAATGATCCCTTAGGTGTTATAAGAATCCATAATGAAGGTTAGAATAATTGAACATAAAGTTTAAGACCCGTAAGGGCCCGAGCATAAGATACTATGAGGTAAGAAGTGTGATGTGAGAATGAGATCATGTGTATATGCTTATGTTATGTATGAACGTGTTAATGAGTTTGAGAATATGAGTATTCATGATGTGTTGTGATGATATTGTTAGTATATTGTTGGCATAATGCATGAGACTATGTAATACAAATGAATTAAAGAAAGTATGTTCTTATGATTGAAAGGTTTATTGGATTGAGGAATTTATGAGGCAACATGCATTATGAGTTATGTGGCATAACTCAAATTTGAGGAAATTTAAAGGTGCAGTCGTTATCCTGCTGAATTTTCGTCAAATTTGAGAGACTAAATAAAGTTTTGAAAATGATAAGATGTTTAATGCGACACACAGACGTACTTCTCCTGCTCAGAATGAGAGAAGGCAAACCGTGAGGGCATAGACATTAGCCTGCCAAAGCGGACAAAGTCGCTGGTCTTAACCAGTCAATGCGTTTCGAAGAAGGAAAAAGTCCCATGATGGGTGATCCTTAGGCCCCCTACCCATACTCGAGGAGTCGGGATGATGATGATTATGATTATGTTTATGATTCGCTTATCAAGAGGATAAGTAAGAACTAGTGACGACTAGTTAAGGTATGAGCTCATAGCTTAATTTTAGGGGTGCGGTTACTATTATAATGTTAGTGTCACAAGTATGAGAAAAGGAACAATGTTCAAGAAAAGTTACATGCCACCTATATGATGATTAATTATTGTTCGGTTTGCCTA
This sequence comes from Dalbergia oliveri, assembly GCA_030441495.1. NCBI lineage: Eukaryota > Viridiplantae > Streptophyta > Magnoliopsida > Fabales > Fabaceae > Dalbergia > Dalbergia oliveri. The sequence goes on from JAMLFY010000003.1 coordinate 28,153,301, forward strand.
AAGTATTGTCACATTCTGCTATGCTGCATACATGCATTAAGGTTCATTATAAAAGACACGGACCTTGGATAAATACTTTTATGAAAATCTCATAATAAACCTATGCATGCTTAATCTTTTCATAATAAACCCAAGGTTCCTAGGGCGTAAACGATGACACTAGGATAGAGGTTTCCCTCCTGAGATTCTTTAGCAAGATTCTCACCCCTCTCTATTTTCTCTTTCCGTTACGTCTTCAGACATCGATGGCGTCATTCATGATCTTCATTGACCCGCCCACTTGGGAGGTGCACTATGACCCCGAGGATCAGTCCTACCACTTCAAGGGTCATTGTGAGGTGCGCATTTTTGTGTATGTGGAATGCCCGTTTGCTTTTCCGTCTCCGCTATCGCTTCGATCCGACTTCACCTTTGGCGACGACCTGATCTTTGAGAGGACGCGACCCGGAGACGAGCGGACTCGTCGTGCCCATCCTTCCCCATCAGCGGCACGCGTACCTGAGTATGTTCCCCATTCTCGACCAGGAGGCCGATCCTTCAGAAGGCTCTTCCCCTTCATTCCCTATGGATCTCGGTGGAGGTAGTGAGGACACTGTCACCCGCGAGGCATGCGAGGCGTGTTCGATAGCCCGAGAGGCGACCACGTCATGGAGGCCATGTCATCCCTCAATTCCCATGCCTAGATCTCCGCTTCGTTGGGCTACATCCAAGGAGCTTCGTCAGTTCACGGGCTACACTCCTCATAGGAGGATTAGCGTCATCAGTAGGCATGGAGGGAGTGGGTAGTGATAGTTGGGAGTCTTATCTTTTGGGGATTCACCATGTACTTGCTTTTATTTTCCTTTCCGTTTATGTATTTCAGTTTTTATGTCCTGCAAGCTCCACTGAGTATGGGTATGACTCTATATTATCTTTTCAGTCATGTACTAAACTAATTATGATTAATGTTATGACGGATGTTTTATGATCAAGATGTTCCTCATTGCTTTTTGTCTTGTATGATGCGTTTGCCTTACCTTGCATGATTTAGTTGCTCTTCCGCTTTACGTTATACACAAAGGCTCGCATTTTGTTTTACGCACATGTATTTCAAAAAAAAAAATTTACCTATATTTTCCGCTAAGTAATTTCACAAATAAGTTTAAAAGGAAGTAATATTTAATAATTAATCTTAACGCGTCCTAGCGTGTTAGGTTAAATATTAGGATGTTACATCCTCACCATTTCTCACCTTGATATCTCACTTCCTCACTGCCTAAGGGAGGGTTTGATGTTGATTTGGTGGCCTTGAAGTGAGCAAGATCAATCTTGGAACATCCTTGAAGCCAAGATCCTTAAAGCCACCAAAGTAGGGTTTTCATTGGCCATTTCTTTCCAAATTTATGCTGAACTTTTCTGATTGGTATTGGTCCAAAATTTCTGATTATATTGGTTGATAATATGTTGATATTGATGTATTAATTTTGGTGGCATGGTTGGATGAAGTTAGATATCACTTTTGTGAAAAGAGATTTGAACCTTGCTACTGGATTTTCGGTTTTTGTCCTGGCAGCCACTGATCACGAATTTTATGAAGAAATTTTGGGTATTTTAATGAGCTATAAAATATATGTTGAAGCCAACATCCTAGGCTAGTTCCACAAATTTTCTTGAGCTTTGATTGTGATTCCTAATGCTTTAAAAAAATCAATAACCGAAATGGTGTAGATGCTGCCTGAAATTTTGGAACAGAAGCTGTAAATTTGTCTAATTTTATTAACATAGCAAATTATTGAATTATACTTTGAAAGTTTTACAGGATATTTTCAACATCTCAAAGTATACCCATGATTTTTCTTTTGAACTGATTCAATCGTTTGCAAGGGTTAAAAATTGTGAGAATTTGGTTAAACTGAAAGGAGGTCTCTGACCACTAAAATTGTTGAATTTATGTTATCATACTTAGAGAACTCTTTTACTCTGAAATTTTTGCAAGACCTTATGGACATATTGTGTGTCAAGAATTTTATAGCCTCTGAATTGATAGTTTGATGTGCAAATAAATTGTACTATGAACATGTGAAATCTGCCACTACATGGAAATGCAACGATGCTTGGAATTGATGAAATAATGGCATTTTGGGTTCTAGTATTGTAACACCCTAATTTTCTTTAGAAATTAATTGAGGTTTTGTTAATGAGAATTTTGAGATTCTGATAGACGTAGTAATAATGAGAATGACTTTATGATTGGGCAAAAAAAAAAACATGAATAGTGTTCTGCGGCAGCAGGCAAACGCCAAACCTTAGATTAAAACAGAGAGTGCCCGAAATTGGGGAAACATGGGAATAAGGTTAGAAATATTTGGAAATGAAAATTTTATACTTAGAATTAATTTTCCGATAATATTTGATTACGTATACGGTGTTTTGCTAGTTCGGTAAATTTCGATGTGCAATTTCTAACACAGAAAACTAATTTAATCTACAAAATAAATGATCTTATCTCTTTAAATCAAATGAATGGCTAAGATTCAATCTTGGAATCAAGATTGAATCATAACCATCCATTTTACTTTATAGTTTAGGATTTATCTAGTTATATTAAATAATATTAAGTCATTATTACTAGATATATATGAACTCTTTTCTTCTTCAAAAAGCCAAGCAAGTTTGGCCATTTTCGGCTACATCACTCCATCTCCAAGAGTTTCATCTTGCCTTCAAAGCCATTATACACTAGCTTAGAGTTGTCAACTGTAACACCCTAATAATTAACCCAATACACCTAGGCGGTCTGATTAATTACTAGACTTTACTCTTTGCTTCAGTTTCTTAATCATGCTTTGAAAATACTTAGTGAAATTGAGCCATTTTTTTAAAAAAAAACATAATTGAAAACGTGAGCCGCGCTTAACGTGAATGATTTAGCAAAATTTAAAAGACACATAGGAATTTACATACATCACATCATAATATATTGGCTCCATCATACAGCATCCATAATTACATATCATATAGATATTTTGCCTACCAACAGAATAAGACTAAGTGTAGGCAATCTAACAAAACATAAATAATATATGGATGGAAGGACATCCATTAATGGCACCTAGTAATAACACTCCAGGGATAGGGATAGATATCTAAATATACGAGTGAAACTAGCAGGATCAAGTTCAGCTACAGGTGAAAGCCTCAATGTGATTCATGAACTCTTCCTTCTTTTCTGAAGACGAGATGGAAAGAAAAATAGAGGGAGTGAGAAACTTATAAAAAGAATCTCAGTAGGGTACTCACCTCATGATGCATTGTGTCATCATCATCGTCCCCAGGAACCTCGGGGTTATTATGAAATAATGAGCATGCTAAGATTGATTTATTAAGTTCGAAAATATACTTTACCGAGGTTCGTCGATTTTAATCATGCGTCTTATAATGCATCATAAACTTAGCATGTCATGTTTATAATGAACTTTTCCTTTCATATATAATAACATAGTTATGCATAAAATCACATCATATTCCTCATCATCATTTCATAATACTATGCATAGCAGAACATCATATTTCTCATCATCATCTCATAAATACTATGCATAGTAGAACATCATATTCACATAATGCATTTACTTAGTTTCTTAGGTGACTTAAAGTTACTTTCATCATCATTTTCCTGGGCCACCCTATACTCCACCCTTTTGGGAGTAATCTAGGTTATGAGCTCATACCTTGCTAGTCGTCACCAGCATATACTTATCCTTTTTGATAAGTAAAAATTCCGTCTCTACCCTTTTGAGAGAACGGACTAGGGGGCAAGAATCACCTTTTCACCACCTATAGTTGATGGGTCCAAAGGATCATTTTCTCAATCACCTTTTCACCACCTATAGTCTGATGGGTCCAAAGGATCATTTCCTCATATATTTTGAGTCACCTTTAAGTCTTTGCATGTTATATCATAATCATCAAGAAGCATGAACATTCTCATTGCTTGCAATAGCAATTATAACATGCAAGCCATGAAATCATTCAATAATATCAAATTCTCAGTAGGCATTACATCATCATATAAATGACATTCCAAAGCATCAAATCTCTACATAGACTTATCATTTAAAACATCAAGGAGGCATCATCATCAATTCTTAAAAGCTGTCTCAAAAAAACTCTAAATCGGGCAACCTCAATTATTGAACTAATTAATTATGCATCTAAGGGATTCATTACCATCATTACCATTAATTATAAGCCTTAGGAACATTATTAGACTATATGGGGCAGCATAGACAGTAAGTCATTCTTAAGGTTTTACGTGTGCTAGAAGTTGCGTTTTTAACCCTTTCGTTACCGTCTTCCCTTGATGCCAAAATTAATTACTAAACCAATTATGAATCATTCTCCCTTATCTAAACATAATAAAATCTGGTTCTTAAGGCCACTAAAGGTTCTGGACAGATTGCATAAATTTCATTATCTAGAGTTCTAGAAATCTTGCTTTACGGTTGTTTTATATAGCTAGTTTCTCTTCTAACTTGCATATAATTGTTCCCTCATCAATAAACATAATAATCACAACTTTAAACATATTAAATCATCATCATACATTGGTAATAATCTCATATCAGAAGCCGAATCATGAACCTCATATAATTGTATAAAATCACATTTTAAGTGAACATAAAATATTAGTTTCCCGTAGAATCCTTGCAAAGCTTTAAAACTCTTTTAGAAACTAATTCTTTTTGCTAAACTTGAAAGAATCTTCATAATTAAAATTCTCACTTAAGATAAAAGGAGCAAGTCTTGAGCTTAAGAGATTTATGTGATATCTTAGAATCATAAACATGCTATGCAACCTCATTTTAATCTTGTCATTATAAGGTGATAACTTGGAATTATAAACATGATATGCAAATCCATTTCTTTATCTTTAAGATTTAAGGTGATGACTTGAAAATTAAACATGATGCAAGAGCTTGAAATATAAACATGATGCAAGAAACTGGAGCGCGTAGTCCGCAGGGACCAGTGGAGGGAGAAGAGAATCTTAAGAAGCGACGGCGGTACGCAGGCCAGTGAAGGGAGAAGAGAATTATTATTACATCTTTTTAAGCTCCAATCTCAAGACTTCTTAAAGAATCAATTCTTTAACTCCAATAATCTTATTTCTTTGCTTGTGATACTTGGGTAAGTCTTTGAGCTCTAGGATCTTTAGGTGATGACATAAAAATAAACATGTCATGCGTTGATTCTTTTAGCCATTATAAAATAAAGTGAGAACATAAAATAAATATGAGATGCAACTTCTTTATTATCTTTAGAGATTAAGTGACAACATGAAATATAAACATGAAATGCAAGCTTGGAAATTTAAACATGAGTATGCAAGTCCATTTATTCATTCTTGAAATTTTAGTGATGACATAGAAAGTAAACATGATTATGCAAGGCATAAACTTAAACATGGATGCAAGTTCATTTGATTTCTTTACTAGAGCTCCTTCAAGACTTTATAGAAATACAAATTCAATATATATATCTTAACAAGACAAAGTGAGAAATACATCTTTCAAATTCTAAACTCAAGATCATAAAATCATCATAAAAATATCATTCTTTAAAGTTTTGCATCAAGTGGAACTTTCAAGCTTTAGAGGCCTAACTTGTGATGGATTCACAACCCACCTTCAAGGTCCTCATCATCAAGCCATCATCTTAGTCCCACCTAGGCCATATGGCTGAATTGGTTAAAGAAAAGGAAGAAGAAAACCAAATGGAAAAACTAGAGAAAATCCATGAAATCATCATTTTGAACCAAGAACAACACTTAGCAAAACATAGAAATAAACTTAAAAACAACTCCCTACCTAATCTGATTTGAAGGAAAGGAAGAGAACTTGGTTTCTTGGAGTGAAATGAAAGAAAATATTCTTGAAAGGTTGAAGAAAGAATTTCAGCCAAGGGGGAAGAAAGAAAGAAAGTTTTTGAGCTTAGGAAAAACTTGAAGTTGTGAAATTTTTGAGCAAGTCTCTAATGACTTCTAAGCATGCCTATTTATAGAAGAATTCAAGCTCATAAATGGACAAGAGGAGAAGGAAAATCTGATTCAATTTGAGGAGGAGACAAGGAAGGAAAAATCATCTTGTTTGGTGGCTTAAAACATGGAATCATGTTTCAAAGTTCCTTGTTTTATGGTGATTTTTGGCATTATGTTTTAGTGCATTATTTGCAATAATTCTAATGATTATGGCTGAATAATTTCATGCATTACAGCCTCATGGAAGAGGGTTTTGTGTGTTCCATGTATTATTTAGGTGTAGGCAAGGTATTCATGCAATTTAGAGAATTTACGGTTAAGGGCTTAGGTGAATTAGTAAGCAATTTGAGTGTTTTAAAGCAATTTTAGGTTCTAATCAATTTAAATAAATAATTTTGACTCTAGATTAATAATTAGAATTTAATAAGCTTTAATTTGAGCCTAATATTGCTTAGGTTTCGTTAGACAAATCAAAAATCTCAAAATTTGTAAAACTTGCACAAAGGCGGGGCAAAACGGTCATTTTACTTAAAAATTACCCGAGACCACCCGAGCTTAACCAATGGTTAATCATGGCTTAAAAACACCTTTTAACACATTTTAGTGAGGTTCGGCTCAATGGCATGCAAATCGGAGTTAAAACGGGCAAGGCGTTTTGGTCATTTCACGCGTCGAAGCTCAAAATTAGGATTCTTCTCCTCTATTAACACACATAACACAAACAATCCCTTATTAACATCAAAACATCCCTTGAGGATGGGTGGGGCCCACGATCCTCATTTTCTGAGTAAAATAACCTGGGGCATTTTGGTCATTTTACACGTCCAGAAAATTCGGGGCTTGCGACTCTTGCAGAAATCGCTCATAACTTCTTTTCTAATGTTATATTCCTCTATTGAGGATTGTTCGGTCTCGAATTTATATAATACCTAGGTAATTCGATAATTTCTAAATGACAGTAAAAGTTGGGCGTTACAAATACTCCCCTCCTTAAAAAGAATTTCGCCCTCGAAATTCTTCCAAATTTCGGGATATTGCGCTTGCATGTCTATTCAGCTCCATGTGAGTTCTTCGTTTCCAGTCGTCCCCATGCGTTTGACTAGGTACAGCCTTATTTCTCAATTGCTTAACTCCTCGGTCAACGTTCTGGGGTAGTAAGTTAAACGTTAGATCATCTCTTAATTGTACATGTTCTGGCTCTAGTCATGACTTGGGTCAAAATGATATTTTCTTAATTGGATACATGAAAACATCATGAAGGTTTAAACTCGGGGAAAGGCTATACGGTAAGCTAGGTCCTACTTTGCTAAGGATTTCAATGGGCCAAGAAATCTCAAGCTAAATTTTTTTACTTTCATCGCTCGCCTATGCATGGTGAGGGTGATCCTTAGGAACACATGGTCCCCTTTTTGAAAATCTAGCGGTTTATGCCGCTGGCATAGTTTTCTCGACTTTGACAATAAGAATTTTATCCCTAATCTTCTTGATTTGTTCCGTTGTTTCCACACAATATGAGTTAGAGTGAAATGCTAGGGTTCATACCAACATAAGGGAGATGACATTTCCAATCCATAGAGGTGCGGTAGCGTACAATGCTTGCATGATAACTGTTGTTATATGCAAATTCAATTACGCGGGTGCTTATCCCAACTTCCCTTTGATCCAAAACACATGCCCTTAACATATCCTCTAAGGTTTGGATAGTTCTTAGATTGACCATCTGTTTGGGGTGATAATGTAACGCCCCAATTTCCTGTAATCTTTACTGTCATTAAATTACCAAATTACCGTAGGTAAATATTATATAAAATTTGAGACCAAACAATCCTTAATAAAGGAATATAACGTTAGAAGAGAAGTTAGGAGCAATTCGTGCAAGTATTGCAAACCCCAAATTTTCTGTACGTGTAAAATGACCAAAATGCCCTGAGGTTATTTTTCAAAATGAGGATCGTGGGCCCCACCCATCCTCAAGGGATGTTTTGATGTTAATAAGGGATTGTTTGTGTTATGTGTGTTAATAGAGGAGAAGAATCTAATTTTGAGTTTCGACGGCAAAATGACCAAAACGCCCATGCGGTGTTTTAACCCCGATTGCGTGCCGAGCCCGAACCTCACTAAAATGTGTTAAAAGGTGTTTTTAAGCCATGATTAACCATTGGTTAAGCTCGGGGCTCGGGCATTTTTAAGTAAAATGACCGTTTTGCTGTTTTTGCAAGTTTTGAATTTTTGAGATTTTCAATTGAAAAAACCTAAGCAATATTAGGCTCAAATTAAAGCTTATTAAATTCTAATTACTAATCTAGAGTCAAAATTATTTATTTAGATTGATTAGAACCTAAAATTGCTTAAAACACCCAAATTGCTTAGTAATTCACTTAAACCCTTAACCGTAAATTCTCTAAATTGCATGAATACCTTGCCTACACCTAAAAATACATGGAACACACAAAATCCTCTTCCACAAGGCTGTAATGCACGAAATTATTGAGTAATAAGTCAGAAAATTATTACACAAAAATCCAAAGAATGAAAACAAAGAATTATGAAAACATGGAAACATGATTCCATGTTTTAAGCCACCAAACAAAATGATTTTCTTCCTTATTTTTTTCCTCTAATTTTTGGTCAGATTTCTTCCTTCCTTTGTCCATTTATGAGCTGCAAAATCTCTATAAATAGGCATGCTTGAAGATAGTTTAGATGCTTAGTTCATAACTTACACAAATTCTAGTTTTAGGAGCACCAAAAGCCTTCTTTCTTTCTTCTTCTTGGCCAAATTCTTTCTTCAGCTTTCAAGGATATTTTCTTCATTTCACTCAAGGAAACCAAGTTCTCTTCCTTTCTTTCAAATCAAATTAGGTAGGGAGTTGTTTTTAAGTTTATTCTATGTTTTGCTAAGTGTTGTTCTTGGTTCAAAATGATGATTTCATGGATTTTCTCTAGTTTTTCCATTTGGTTTTCTTCTTCCTTTTCTTTAACAATTCAGCCATATGGCCTAGGTGGGACTAAGATGATGGCTTGATGATGAGGACCTTGAGGGTGGGTTGTGAATCCATCACAAGTTAGGCCTCTAAAGCTTGAAAGTTCCACTTGATGCAAAACTTTAAAGAATAATATTTTTATGATGTTTTTATGATCTTGAGTTTAGAACTTGAAAGATGTATTTTGCACTTTGTCTTGCTAAGATATATTGGGTTGAATTTATATTTCTCTAAAGTCTTGGAGCTCTAGTAAAGAAATAAAATGAACTTGCATCCATGTTTAAGTTTATGCCTTGCATAACCATGTTTACTTTCTATGTCATCACTAAATTCTCAAGAATGAATAAATGAACTTGCATATTCATGTTTAAATTTCCAAGCTTGCATTTCATGTTTATGTTTCAAGTTGTCACTTAATCTCAAAGATAATAAAGAGGATGCATCTCATATTTATTTTATGCTCTCACTTTATTTTATAATGGCTAAAAGAATCAACGCATGACATGTTTATTTTTATGTCATCACCTAAAGATCCTAGAGCTCAAAGACTTGCCCAAGTATCACAAGCAAAGAAATAAGATTATTGGAGTTAAAGAATTAATTCTTTAAGAAGTCTTGAGATTGGAGCTTAAAAAGATGTAATAATAATTCTCTTTCCTCCTTCAGGAATTATGCTTCCGAATGCTAAGATTCTTCTCCCTCTACTTGTATGCGATTCCGCCGCAACTTGCATCATGTTTATATTAAGTTCTTGCATCATGTTTAATTTTCAAGTTATTACCTTAAATCTTAAAGATAAAGAAATGGAATTGCATATCATGTTTATAATTCCAAGCTATCACCTTATAAAGATAAGATTAAAATAAGGTTGCATAGCATGGTAATAATTCTAAGATGCCACCTAAATCTCTAAAGCTCAAGACTTGCTCCTTTTATCTTAAGTGAAAGATTTAATTATGAACATTCTTTCAATTTATAAATCGGTCCCATGGTTAAGTTAGGCCTAAATTCCTATGACTTCTTTCAAGTTTAACAAAAAAATTAGTTCTAAAAGAGTTTTAAAACTTTGTAAGAATTTTATGGGAAGCTAGTAATTATGTGTTAAAATGTGATTTGATGCTTATTAGAATTTGGTGTCATTGATTGATTCCCTGGTTTGTATGTTATAGTTGCTGTTGCAAACAATGAAAACTTATGCATGAAATAAAGACATATTCGTTACCTGGAAGAAAGTGTATTATTAAAGTGCAATTGGAAAGATTCTGCTAAGGAAATTTTGGTATTTAAGTGTCCATTGTGACCCACCTTCTTCCTGGGAATCTCTAGATGCATGATTCCAATTGGTATATATTATTTCAGCATAAGACTATAAATGAGAAAATGTTATGATGATTATGAATGAAGAATTGTATTATGATATAACATGCAAAGACTTAAAGGTGACTCAAAATATATGAGAAAATGATCCTTTGGACCCATCAAACTATAGGCGGTGAAAGGTGATTCTTGCCCCTAGTCTGTTTCTCTCAAAAGGGTAGCATAATTTTTACTTATCAAAAGGGATAAGTATGGTGGGTAGAGTATAGGGTGGCCAGGAAAATGATGATGAAAGTATCTTTAAGTCACCTAAGAAACTAAGTAAATGCATTATGTGAATATGATGTTCTACTATGCATAGTATTTATGAGATGATGATGAGAAATATGATGTTCTGCTATGCATAGTATTATGAAATGATGATGAGGAATATGATGTGACTTATGCATAACTATGTTATTATTATGAAAGGAAAAGTTCATTATAAACATGACATGCTAAGTTTATGATGCATTATAAGACGCATGATTAAAATGAATGGACCTCGGGTAAAGTATATTTCCAACTAATTAAATGAATCTTAGCATGCTCACATTTTCATAATGAAACCCGAGGTTCCTGGGACGATGATGATGACACGATACATATGTGAGGTGAGTACCCTCCTGAGATTCTTTATAAGTTTCTCATTCCATCTTTCTTTCTTCCATCTCGTCTTCAGAAAGTGATGGTGATGTTCGTGATTCCCTTGATCTCACCTGGTAGATGCACGTGATCTTGAACCAGCTTATTATCCTTGAGGAACGTATTGCTAGACCTTGAACAGTGAATTGGATATCTATCCTATTTGTGAAGTGTTATAAATAGGTCCATTAATGGATGTTTTTCCATCCATATATTATTTATGTTTTGTTAGATTGCCTACATCTAGCTTAACTCTCTTTGATAGGCAAAATATCTATGTGAAATGTAATTATGGATATCATATGATAGAGCCAATATGATGTGTTCTTCATGATATGTTTATTTTTCTTTTTATGCCCGATTGTCGTAGCGTTATACGCGGCTCACGTTTTCAATTATGTTTAAAAAAAAAAAAATGGCTCGTAATTTCACTAAGTATTTTCAAAGCATGATTAAGGAACTTAAAGCAAAAGTGTCTATAATTAGATCAGATAGTCCTCAGTGTATTGGGTTAATCTTCAGGTGTTGAATAAGCTACGTCTGAATACAGGCTTGAACCAACGCCTTCTGAAAGGCTCCAAAGCCGTGACGTGAATCGCGAATCTCGATCCGAGATTATTGTCGTACTCCATGTAATCTTACTATCTCCTGTATATATAGTGCTAACCTATCCAAGGAATAAGTCACCTTAATAGGTAAAAAGTAATTTGATAAGTCGATCCACTATTACCCAAATGGCGTCATGATTCACTTGAATCCTGGTGGTCCAGTACAAAATCCATGGAGATCTATCCCACTTCCACTCGGGATTGAAAAGGTTGCAACATTCCAAAAGGTCTTTGTGTTCAATCTTCACCTTTTGACACACCAAGCACTTACACCCATGTGCACACATCTTTCTTCAATCCAGGCCACCAGAACATCTTCTTCAAATCTTGATACATCTTGGTGGCACAGGATGAAGGGTGAAATGACTCTTATGGGCTTCCTCCAAAATGTTCTTTGGAAGGTCACCACTAGCAGGTACACATATACGACCTTCAAATCTCCACAAACTATCATTCCCCTGGGTAAAACCTTTCAACTTATCAGCTTCTTACCTGCCTAAGGTTTCTTGAAATTCCGTATCTTCCCTTGGGCTTGACAATTCTTTCCTTAATTCACTCGTCACACTAAGATGGCAAGCTCTTATGCCCTTATGGTCAAGGTCATTCCTAGGTTTAAGTCTCTAATTTTCATTGACTCAATCTCCTTCACCATCAAATGGGATACTTGTAAAGATTTCCTACTAGGGCATGGCTTAACGTTAGCTTTAGGGATGGTAGTTCAACCCAAAATCATAATCTTTCAAGAACTCCATCCACCTTCTTTGCCTCATGTTTAGTTCTTTCTGATCAAAGAGATATTTCAAACTCTTGTGATAAGAAAACATTCAAACTTCACTCCGTATAAATGGTGTCTCCAAATCTTAGAGAACAAACACGGCGGCTAATTCAAGGTCATGGGTAAGGTAATTTGCCTCATGTGGCTTGAGTTGCCTAGACGCATAGGCCACCACTTGCCTATCTTGCATCAGGACATAACCCAAACCCTTCCTTGAAGCATCACGTACACTTCGAAAGGCACATTGGGGCGGTACCTAAAAGAGGTTGAGGTTAGCTTGTGTTTCAGCTCTTGAAAGCTCTTTTCACACTCCGTGGTCCATGAAAAGGGGTGTTTTTCATAGCTGGTAAAAGGTAGGGAAATCTGGGAAAATCCCTTGATAAACCGACGGTAATAACCAGCTAAACCTAAGAAGCTCCTTACTTAGATACCATGGTTGGTCTTTCCAAGTTTAACCATTTCCACCTTACTCAGGATCTCTGCAATTCCTTTCTTAGATACTACATGCCCTAAAAATTTCACCTCATCCAACCAGAATTCACACTTGGAAAGCTTGGCATATAGTTTCTTTTCCTTCAAGATTTCCAGTTCTATGGTTAGGTGGCATTCATGCTCCTCGTGGGTCTTAGAGTGATGAGAATGTCATCTATGACAACCACGAACTGATCTAAAAGGGTCTAAAGATCCTATTCATGTAATCCATAAAAATTGCCGGAGCATGGTTAATCCAAAGGACATTCCTGAAAACTCAAAATGGCCATATGAGATGCGAAAGGGTTTGGTATATCTTCATCTTTTACTCTAATCTGTGGTAACCTGACCTCAAATCAATCTTAAAACACTGTTGCACTTTAAGCTTGGTCCATCAAGTCATCTATCCTAGGCAAAGGGTATTTGTTCTTTATCGTCACTTTATTCAATTGCCTATAGTCACAACATCCTCATACTTCCATCCTTTTTCTTTACAAAAACAATCCAGGGCTCCCCAAGGTGAACGCTAGGCCTAACAAACTTTTCTCCAATAAATCCTCTAATTGAGCTTTCAACTCGGATCAATTCTAATGGGGACATCATCTATGGGGCTATGGATATGGGACCTGCACAGGAAGCAATTCTATGGAAAACTCTCTCTCTTCTTGGGGGAAACTTCTTGTATGTATTCTAAATACTCGGGATAATTTCTTACTATGGATTCATTGATACTTTGCTCAAAGTCCACATCACTAGCGGCTAAGAAATAAAATTTTAGTCCACTTACAGTCCATTTTCCAGCAGTTATGTCCGGACTTATGGGTTTCTTAGGTTCAATGGGAATAGGAAGAAAGGTGATGGTTTTCTCATAGCAGTTTAACAACACGGTTGGCCTCAAGCCAATCCATGCCAAGAATCACATCAAAACCTTGCATGGGTAAGCAAATAAGATCTAAAACAAAGGATCTATTTCTATAACAAAATTGCAAGACAACATTACAAGTAAGGGTTTTAAATAGGGTAGAAACAATAAGGTCAAAAGGAAGCTAGGTCACATGCAAGTTAAGGCTTTTAACACATGGCAGGAAATAAAAGAATGGGAAGCGCCAAATCATCAAGTACAATTAAGTCTTTTCCATACATGTTACACTTACCTTCCACGATTTCTTGACTTGTCGTTTTACACATTAACGGTAAAAACCCTTCCTTGATATTGCGGCTTGGGATTTGGGGTTGGGTTCCTCTCCATGCATTCTCGAGAGTAGTGGCCCGTTTCCATCCGATAGCATACATTTGTTCGGCTCGACAGGCATGCTCCATGATTCTTGCCGTACTTGGAACGTCCATGGACGGTGAGGTCGTGGAGTCCTCCTGGACCCCTTTGTGTGCTTTCCCCTTGTTGTTGTTATTGTTGTTGTTGTGATTGTTGTTGGGGTTGTTGTTGTACGGTTGGTGTTCTAGCGGTTGTTGTTGTTGTTCGGCCTTCCTTGTTGAAAGTTCCTTTGTGGACCTTGGGGTCTCAATTAAGGTGGGAATGGGGGTCGATTATGCCTCTTGAATCCTGACCTTGAGGTGTCAGCTTCTTGGTGATATTATCCGACCTTGAGGTGCTCAACTTTCTCTGCCCTTCTTCAATGATGCGGCATTTGTTGACTGGGGTAGAGAAATCCCTAATCTCCAAATGCGAACCTCCATTAAGCTCGACCCTTAACCCTAACTCGTATTTAATGCATTTCCAATACTAATTGGTTTAGATACATCCTGAGAACTTAATAAGTTCTTAAAATCTGCAGTGTCCTGGGCTACATTCATGTTCCTTGAACAAGTTGCATGAACTCAATGTCCTTGGCATTTCTACGATTCTGGAAAATACTTTCATAAAAATGGGCCTTGAAAGCTCCCAATCAATGACCACGCAATTGCCTCTAGAGTCTTTGGGCACCAGTCCACCAAACCGGCATCACCTTCAAGCATATGGGTGGCGAAGGTGACCTTCTCTCCTGAGCATGGGACTACAGCAAAGACCTTCTCAATATTCTAATCCATTCATCTGCAACATTTGGATTGAGGGTCCCCTTAAAGGCTGGTTTGACCTTAAACTCCCCAAAACGAGCGTGTTCGGGATCTCATGGCCTTGATTCGCATTAGCTTGGCGATCCTGATCCATCGATCCATCATCATCCTCATTGTCCTTGCCACATCACGAAGTGCTTCAGTTTGATTCTTGGTTATTCTTGCCGCGTTCCTAGTCTGTCGACGTGCCATT
Source organism: Dalbergia oliveri (assembly GCA_030441495.1). Classification (NCBI taxonomy): domain Eukaryota; kingdom Viridiplantae; phylum Streptophyta; class Magnoliopsida; order Fabales; family Fabaceae; genus Dalbergia; species Dalbergia oliveri. Next base: position 28,168,425 of record JAMLFY010000003.1, read on the forward strand.
GGTCTATACACACAAAATAGCAACACTGAGGTGATCAGGCTCAACATTCCATGCAAAGTGAGCAAGTTACCATGGCACGTGCAACATCCAAGTCATGCATCTTCTAATCCTCAAGCTCATCCTAATGATAAATATATACACATGACATTTCTAACGTAGTATGCTTTAGAAGCATAGCCAGTCCAATCCTCAGAGCTAGATAAGAACCAAACAACTCTAATACCAAAATGTAACACCCTAATAATTAACCCAATACACCTAGGTTCTGATTAATTACTAGACTTTACTCTTTGCTTCAGTTCTTAATCATGCTTTGAAAATACTTAGTGAAATTACGAGCCATTTTTTTTTAAAAACATAATTGAAAACGTGAGCCGCTTTAACGTGAATGATTTAGCAAAATTTAAAAGACACATAGGAATTTACATACATCACATCATAATATATTGGCTCCATCATACAGCATCCATAATTACATATCATATAGATATTTTGCCTACCAACAGAATAAGACTAAGTGTAGGCAATCTAACATAAATAATATATGGATGGAAGGACATCCATTAATGGCACCTAGTAATAACACTCCAGGGATAGGGATAGATATCTGAAACATACGAGTGAAACTAGGATCAAGTTCAGCTACAGATGAAGCCTCAATGTGATTCACGAACGCTTCCTTCTTTTTGAAGACGAGATGGAAAGAAAAATAGAGGGAGTGAGAACTTATAAAAAGAATCTCAGTAGGGTACTCACCTCATGATGCATTGTGTCATCATCATCGTCCCCAGGAACCTCGGGGTTATTATGAAATAATGAGCATGCTAAGATTGATTTATTAAGTTTGAAAATATACTTCCGAGGTCGTCGTTTTAATCATGCGTCTTATAATGCATCATAAACTTAGCATGTCATGTTTATAATGAACTTTTCCTTTCATATATAATAACATAGTTATGCATAAAATCACATCATATTCCTCATCATCATTTCATAATACTATGCATAGCAGAACATCATATTTCTCATCATCATCTCATAAATACTATGCATAGTAGAACATCATATTCACATAATGCATTTACTTAGTTTCTTAGGTGACTTAAAGTTACTTTCATCATCATTTTCCTGGGCCACCCTATACTCCACCCTTTTGGGAGTAATCTAGGTTATGAGCTCATACCTTGCTAGTCGTCACAGCATATACTTATCCCTTTTGATAAGTAAAAATTCCGTCTACCCTTTTGAGAGAACGGACTAGGGCAAGAATCACCTTTTCACCGCCTATAGTTTGATGGGTCCAAAGGATCATTTTCTAGGATCACCTTTTCACCACCTATAGTCTGATGGGTCCAAAGGATCATTTCCTCATATATTTTGAGTCACCTTTAAGTCTTTGCATGTTATATCATAATCATCAAGAAGCATGAACATTCTCATTGCTTGCAATAGCAACTATAACATGCAAGCCATGAAATCATTCAATAATATCAAATTCTCAGTAGGCATTACATCATCATATAACTGACATTCCAAAGCATCAAATCTCTACATAGACTTATCATTTAAAACATCAAGGAGGCATCATCATAAATTCTTAAAAGCTGTCAACAATCGAAACTCTAGAATCGGGCAACCTCAATTATTGAACTAATTAATTATGCATCTAAGGGATTCATTACCATCATTACCATTAATTATAAGCCTTAGGAACATTATTAGACTATATGGGGCAGCATAGACAGTAAGTCATTCTTAAGGTTTTACGTGTGCTAGAAGTTGCGTTTTTAACCCTTTTCGTTACCGTCTTTCCCTGATGCCAAAATTAATTACTAACCCAATTATGAATCATTCTCCCTTATCTAAACATAATAAAATCTGGTTCTTAAGGCCACTAAAGGTTCTGGACAGATTGCATAAATTTCATTATCTAGAGTTCTAGAAATCTTGCTTTACGGTTGTTTTATATAGCTAGTTTCTCTTCTAACTTGCATATAATTGTTCCCTCATCAATAAACATAATAATCACAACTTTAAACATATTAAATCATCATCATACATTGGTAATAATCTCATATCAGAAGCCGAATCATGAACCTCATATAATTGTATAAAATCACATTTTAAGTGAACATAAAATATTAGTTTCCTGTAGAATCCTTGCAAAGCTTTAAAACTCTTTTAGAAACTAATTCTTTTTGCTAAACTTGAAAGAATCTTCATAATTAAAATTCTCACTTAAGATAAAAGGAGCAAGTCTTGAGCTTAAGAGATTTATGTGATATCTTAGAATCATAAACATGCTATGCAACCTCATTTTAATCTTGTCATTATAAGGTGATAACTTGGAATTATAAACATGATATGCAAATCCATTTCTTTATCTTTAAGATTTAAGGTGATGACTTGAAAATTAAACATGATGCAAGAGCTTGAAATATAAACATGATGCAAGAAACTGAGGCGTAGTCCGCAGGACCAAGTGAGAAGAAGAGAATCTTAAGAAGGAGCGGCGGTAATCCGCACTGGACCAGTGAAGGGAGAAGAGAATTATTATTACATCTTTTTAAGCTCCAATCTCAAGACTTCTTAAAGAATCAATTCTTTAACTCCAATAATCTTATTTCTTTGCTTGTGATACTTGGGTAAGTCTTTGAGCTCTAGGATCTTTAGGTGATGACATAAAAATAAACATGTCATGCGTTGATTCTTTTAGCCATTATAAAATAAAGTGAGAGCATAAAATAAATATGAGATGCAACTTCTTTATTATCTTTAGAGATTAAGTGACAACATGAAATATAAACATGAAATGCAAGCTTGGAAATTTAAACATGAGTATGCAAGTTCATTTATTCATTCTTGAAATTTTAGTGATGACATAGAAAGTAAACATGATTATGCAAGGCATAAACTTAAACATGGATGCAAGTTCATTTGATTTCTTTACTAGAGCTCCTTCAAGACTTTATAGAAATACAAATTCAATATATATATCTTAACAAGACAAAGTGAGAAATACATCTTTCAAATTCTAAACTCAAGATCATAAAATCATCATAAAAATATCATTCTTTAAAGTTTTGCATCAAGTGGAACTTTCAAGCTTTAGAGGCCTAACTTGTGATGGATTCACAACCCACCTTCAAGGTCCTCATCATCAAGCCATCATCTTAGTCCCACCTAGGCCATATGGCTGAATTGGTTAAAGAAAAGGAAGAAGAAAACCAAATGGAAAAACTAGAGAAAATCCATGAAATCATCATTTTGAACCAAGAACAACACTTAGCAAAACATAGAAATAAACTTAAAAACAACTCCCTACCTAATCTGATTTGAAGGAAAGGAAGAGAACTTGGTTTCTTGGAGTGAAATGAAAGAAAATATTCTTGAAAACTTGAAGAAAGAATTTCAGCCAAGGGGAAGAAAGAAAGAAAGCTTTTGGTGCTTAGGAAAAACTAGAAGTTGTGAAATTTTTGAGCAAGTCTCTAATGACTTCTAAGCATGCCTATTTATAGAAGAATTCAAGCTCATAAATGGACAAGAGGAGGAGGAAAATCTGATTCAATTTGAGGAGGAAACAAGGAAGGAAAAATCATCTTGTTTGGTGGCTTAAAACATGGAATCATGTTTCAAAGTTCCTTATTTTATGGTGATTTTTGGCATTATGTTTTAGTGCATTATCTTGCAATAATTCTAATGATTATGGCTGAATAATTTCGTGCATTACAGCCTCATGGAAGAGGGTTTTGTGTGTTCCATGTATTATTTAGGTGTAGGCAAGGTATTCATGCAATTTAGAGAATTTACGGTTAAGGGCTTAGGTGAATTAGTAAGCAATTTGAGTGTTTTAAAGCAATTTTAGGTTCTAATCAATTTAAATAAATAATTTTGACTCTAGATTAATAATTAGAATTTAATAAGCTTTAATTTGAGCCTAATATTGCTTAGGTTTCGTTAGCAATCAAAAATCTCAAAATTTGTAAAACTACAAAGAGAGGCAAAACGGTCATTTTACTTAAAAATTGCCCGGACCACCCGAGCTTAACCAATGGTTAATCATGGCTTAAAAACACCTTTTAACACATTTTAGTGAGGTTCGGGCTAAGTGGCACGCAAATAAAGTTAAAACGGGCAAGGGCGTTTTGGTCATTTCGCGTCGAAGCTCAAAATTAGGATTCTTCTCCTCTATTAACACACATAACACAAACAATCCCTTATTAACATCAAAACATCCCTTGAGGATGGGTGGGGCCCACGATCCTCATTTTAAAATAACCTCAGGGCATTTTGGTCATTTTACACGTACAGAAAATTGGGTTTGACTTTTGCAGAAATCGCTCCTAACTTCTTTTCTAATGTTATATTCCTTTATTGAGGATTGTTTGGTCTGAATTTATATAAGAATTACCTAGGGTAATTCAATTCTAAATGACAGTAAAAGTTGGGGCGTTACAACAACCAAAATCTTCCTTTACTAAAATTGTTCTACACTTCAATACCTACAAATCTAACCGATTAAAATCCCAAACCTCCATCAATTCTCACTTTCATCCAGGACTTCCTTGCTGCCTAGAGGAGGTTTGGTGTGTGATTGGGAGTCCTTAAAGTGAAGATAAATCAAGGGGCATCCTTTAGAGCATAGAACTCAAGAGCTCTCAAAGTAGGGTTTTTGTTGCCTTTTCTTGTTGAATTTTTCTGATTTGTTTTGGCTTTCCCTAAGTCCGAAAATTCTGGTTATATTGATGGATATTATGTTGATATTGATGTGTTAATTTTGGTAGTAATTTGGATGATGATAAGAATCACTTTACTCAAAAAGATGTTAAGTGATACTTGCTGGATTTTTGGTCTCTTAGGTAGTGCATGGTCACGATTTTTCTGGGCATGTTGTGGTTATTTTCATGAGCTGAAAAATTTATATGTTCAATTTAACATCTTGGACTAGCTCCACGAATTTTCTTGGGTTCTGATTTTGAGTCAAACTGCTTTAAAATCAGTAACCGAAATTGTAAGATGCTGCCTTAGCTGTTGAACTGAGGCTGTGAATTTGTATACTTTTATTAACATATCAAATGATTGAGTTATCCTTTGAAATTTTTACAGGAAGTGTATAACACATGGACATATTACTGTAAATTTTATTGTGAGTTATTTCAATCAGTTTGTAGGGTTAAAAATTGTGAGAACCCTGGCCTAATCTGTGAATTGGTGGTCTTGGCCACTAAATTTGTACAATTTCCTGATGGGGTTTGAAAGCTCCAGTAGTGTTGAAATTTTTACAGGGCATCCTAGACACATTGAAGTGTCATGGAAAATTTTTGTGGCCCTTGAACCATTCATTAGATAGGTACATTAAATATTGGTACTAAAATGATAAATCTGCTCATGTGCTGAAAAGGCGAAAAAGCCTTAAATTAATGATGACATAGTATATAGTTCAAGTATCTAGTATATGAATGTATACTAATTGTTTTAAAGGTTTGTTCACAAAGCATGAATGAGACTCCAATGTAATTGAATGCCTACATGTATGGTGAGCATGCCTTGGAAAAAGAGAAAATTGCATGATGCATTTATATGAGAAAAGAGAATGTATAAGTTTCACTTGTGCATGTTTTAACATATGGGAAAAACAAGACATATATAGGTTGAAGGGGAAGACAAGAATAAGGACTTCCCTAGAAACTTTATGAGTCGGTAGAGGTATGGCTAGGAAAAACTATGTGGATTCGAAAATGGAAAAAAATGAAGTCCAATGATCACGAGTAGGAATAAGCTCATGTCCTGCAGTCTATTATCCTTTATGGTGTTATCTAGGACGGATACCCCGTGATGTGATATTAGGCCTTCCCTATGTTAATAAAAAGAGAAATGCAGGAATGGGATTCCATGGCTCCAAATAGCAATGCATAATTCATCAATGTGGTTACATCTTGATTGCTCATAATATACATACTTTAGTGGTGGCGCTTGTAGTTCTTGCATGAGTATTCTTATGTGAATGCGTTTAGTGTTGATTTTTGCATCGTATATGAGGGATTACTCTCCTAGAATTTTATAATATTCTCATCCCTATGTGCATATATGTTGTATTGCATTCAGATGCCATCGGTGATTCTTCTTCCTTGACTCGACCCAGTGGCAGTGGCATTACGACCAAGACCTACTCCTGTACGTGGTGGCCTATTCCCAAATCCGGCCTACGTATTCTTCAGCCGTTCATTCAGTACTTCCATATTTACCCGAGTTCGACCCAGGTTTTCATATGATGGTGTGCCTCTACACATGGCACATCCCGATGTTTGTAGCCCTCAGGCACCACCTGCCCCTCCAGGAGACGACTCTTCGTCATCATCCTCTTCAGACTCAGACCCATCTAAGGCCCAGACGCCCAGGTGGAGGTGAGGCCATCACGCGATGGCCAATGGCTTCCTGGAGGATGATCCAGAGATCCTAGAGACTTTTGGCGTGTACATAGTAGTAGTGTGATGTTAGGACTTTTCCAGCCTCGATTGATGTACTATTACATGTTTCCAGGTCCGTTTGTATCTATATGTTATTTTTGTTGGGCCAGATACTTGAAGGCTAGGTCATAGGCGAGGGCTAGTCCTATTGTTACGGGGTTTCTGACTAGTTTGGGGTCATATCGTTTGCTTTCCTGATGTAGTGTACACACTGGAACTGAAACCTGATGTTCATATATGTAAAAATGAGTTTCGCAACATATGTCTCTAAATCTCTTTATTACCTTGTATTTTGACTAGTATAGTTTTTGAATGTAAGTAATACTCTCTAATTTCCATGTCAATACTCGAGTAAACGTGTAATTAGGAGGGTGTTACATTATGGTATCAAGTTGAACTATTCTATCAGCCTTAGGATTGGACCGACTATGTTTCCGTAGGGATTGTCATGCAATATGATGCATATATGCTTATATGTGTGCATGACTGTGGTTAGAAATGTTGTGGGTTCCTGCCACACTTGGAATGGTATTAAGCCTGATCAACTTAATATTTTGTTTGGTGTAACAGGAATCAATGACGTCAAATCGGCAAACTAGGAGCGAGTAGGAGACAACGCTGAAATGATGAATACCTTCGCAAGATGGCGGCGATGAGAGAACAAGCCGCAATTGCAAATCGAATGATGGAAAGACTGAATCGTAATGAGGAGCAAAACCCGGCTGGTAACCCTGGGGGAACAAAGGGATGCAGAATATCAGAAATTTGTTGAGTTTCGGAAGGCAAACCCCCCACCTTTTCAAGGAGCTTTTAACCCTTGTAAAGCAAAAGAATGGATCAAGGCGATTGAAAAGATCTTCTTCGTTCTCCCCTCAGGAGATTCAAAAGGTGGCTTTTGCCACCTACATGCTAGAACAGATGCGGAATTTTGGTGGGTTGGCACGGGATTATTTGAAGCTTCCCAGACTAAAGTTACTTGGGATGTCTTCAAAGAGGCTTTCTATAAGTACTTCCCTGCTTCTGGAGATAAAGGAGTTAGAGTTCATAGCTCTTAAACAAGGACCTATGACTATAGAATCCTGCCAAATTTGAAGAGCTTTGCAAGTTTTCTACGATTTACTAGCGAGACCCAGACGAAGCTTGGAAGTGTATGAAATATGAAGGAGGTTTACGTGAAGACATAAGAAGCTTTAAACCTCCTGGAGATCGAGACTATCCTACTTTGGTGAATAAGTGTCGGCGTGTGAGGAGTCGAACAAGAAGCTTGCCAACCTCAAGTATGCACAAAGCAATGCCAGGGATTAGCACCCAGGGTCCCGATTCAAGCCTCTAACCGGTCTAGGGGAAGATTTCCATCTAACCACAACAACAACAATAGAGGAAGCGCTTCAATCCCAGACCGATGTAAGACGAGAGTGCCCTAAATATGGGAAATATCATCAGGCCTTGCTAGACAACACAAATTGTTTGCTTCTTGAAAACCAGGACACAAGATATTTGAGTGCCCCAACAAGAAATTTCAGCAGCCTTCCAAGCTACAACAACAAGGGCGCATTTTTCCTGTAAGTGCTAAGGAAGCTTCTCAATCTGCGATCTGATTCAAGGTAAGTGTGAAATAAATGGTAATGTACTAAATGTATTGTATGATTCGGTGCCACCCATTCTTTCATATCCCATGATTGTGTACAAAGGTTAAGATTATCTTGTTGAGTTACCATATGATCTGCTTGTATCCACTCCCACTCCTGGTCCTATTAGGACTTGTTATGCATGCATGAATCTTCCTCTTCTTATAGACACTAGAGAATTTACTGCCAACTTAGTTTGTCTCTTCTTGGTTTAGAAGTAATCTTAGGCATGGATTGGTTGGTACCCAATTATGTTCTTTTACATTGTCCAAATAGAACTGGGGTTTTTCCTATGCTGCCTTCTATTCCTGTGGTTCCCTTTTCCTTTTATTTAGACTTAGTGACACCTAACCCTAGTAAGGTGGACCGTAAGGAATATGTTCTCCTCTCTGCTAGTGAAACTGAAAGTAACTAAGAATTGAGCACGATTAGTGGTGAGGGAGTATCCAGATGTGTTCCCAGACGATATTCCAGAGTTTCCACCTAAGAAGGAGATTGAATTCTCCATTGAATTAGTCCCAGGGCGGGTCCTATCTCAATTGCTCCTTAGTGGATGTCACCCTTAGAGTTGAAGGAATTAAAGGCATTGAAGAACTTTAGGGAAACATTTCATTAGACCAAGTGCCTCTCCCTAAAGCCCCGTTCTTCTGGTAAAGAAAAGAATGGGGGTATGAGGCTTTGTGTGGATTAGGGTGAACAAAGAAACAATCAAGAACAAGTACCCTTTGCCAAGAATTGACGATCTTATGGACCAGTTACGCAGGGCAACTGTTTTCTCAAAGATTGATATCAGTCAGGCTATCATCAGATCCGAGTTCGGATGAGGATATCCAAACTGCTTTTAGGACCCGATATGGACATTACGAGTATAGGGTGATGTCTTTTGGGTTAACAAATGCTCCAGATGCATGGATTATATGAACCGAAATTTCGTTCCTACTTGGATAGATTTGTAGTCGTCTTTATAGACGATATACTATCTATTAAGGACCGAGGAAGAACATGCGGAGCATCTTCGGACTGTATTACAAATCCTAAGAGAACGAAAGTTGTATGCTAAGTTGTCAAAATGTTAGTTCTGGATGGAAGAGGTTAGGTTTCTTGGCCATGTGGTATCGCGAGGAGGAATCTCCGTAGATCCAAGTAAAGTAGAATCAATACTCCATTGGGACGACCAACCACGGTGATTGAGATTTGGAGTTTTCTAGGGTTAGCTAGATACTATAGGCGATTTATCATGGGTTTTTCTCAAATAGCATTACCTTTGACTAAGTTAACTGGAGAACGTCAATTTAGGTGGACGCGAAGTGTGAAACTAGTTTCCAGGAGTTGAAGCAAAAGTTGACCATGGCTCCAGGTATATATTCCCGATCCGCATGAACCCTTTGAGGTTTATTGTGATGCTTCTAATAAGGGTTTAGGGTGTGTGTTGATGCAGAACCGAAAGGTGGTTGCCTATGCCTCGCAGTTGAAACCCCATGAAGTAAACTACCCAACTCATGACCTTGAACTCCAGCTGGGTTTTTGCTCTGAAAATCTGGCAACACCATCTTTATGGTGTACAGTTCAATGTCTTCTGATCATGAAAGCTTAAAATACCTTTTCGATCAGAGAGAGTTGAATATGAGGCAAAGGAGGTGGATGGAGTTCCTCAAGGATTAGAGTTTAGTTTAAACTACCACCCAGGCAAAGCAAATGTTGTGGAGATGCCTTGAAAAATCCCTATATAGCATGCCTGATGATCAAGGAGACAGAGCTAGTGGAGAGCTTCAAGAGGCTTAGTATGGGTATGTCTGTGAACCTAAAGGGTGTGAGGTTAGGTTAGATACGAGTAACGAGTGAGTTCGAGGAACAAATTTTGGCTGCATAACCCGAAAATCAAAAGCTTCAAGAGATTTTAAAGTCTGTCCATACAAAGAAGTTACCAGAATTTACTCAAAACCAAGTGAGGTATATGGAGGTACAAGGACAGGGTATGTGTACCTGCAAGCAGGTAATCTAAGAGAGATCATAAAAGAGGCTCACAAAAGCGAATTCACCATACACCCTGGGACTAGTAAAATGTATGCAAGACTGAAAAGGATGTTTTGGTGGGACTGGATGAAGAAAGACATATTGGAGTTTGTACGGAAGTGCCTAACTTGTCAGAAAATCAAAATAGAACACCAAAAGCCGGTAGGGACCTTACACCCCTTAGAAGTCCAGAATTGAAGTAGGAAGAGTATCTCATGGACTTTGTAGTGGGTTTACCAGGACGTCGTCAGGTCATGACGCTATATGGGTTGTAGTGGATAGATTGACCAAGTCTCTCATTTCTTACCCATCAAAGCTAATTATCCTTTGGATAAGTTAGTTTCTTTGTACATCCAAGAGATAGTGAGACTCACGTGTTCCTTCTTCAATAGTTTCTGATAGGGATCCGTTTTACTTCAAGATTCTGGGAGCTTTCCAAAGGGCCTTTGGAACCAAACTTTGTTTAAGTATGGCTTATCACCCCAATGGACAGAACGAATGCACCATACAGCTTAGGAGGATATCCTGAGAGCATGTGTGATTGAGCGGAAAGGGAGTTGGGACAAATTGCTTCCCTTGGTGGAGTTTGCTTATAATAATAGCCATCATGCCAGGATTGGCATGGCCCCGTATGAAGCTTTATATGGGAGGAAATGTCAGTCTCCTTTGTGTTCGTACGATTCGGGGGAAGCAAGGTTTTTGGGACGCGATCTAGTTAATCAGAGATGGAACAAATCCAGAAAATCAAGGATAAAATCCTCACCGCGTAGAGTCGTCAAAAGAGCTATGCGGATAACAAAAGAAAGCCTTTAGAATTTCAGGAGAGAGAACATGTATTTCTGAAGGTTACACCCACTACGGGAGTAGGTAGAGCCTTAAGAGTTAAAAAGTTGTCACCTAGGTTCATAGTGTAACACCCTAATCATTAACCGAATACACCTAGGTTGTATCTGATTAATTACTAGACTTTACTCTTTGCTTCAGTTCTTTCATCATACTTTGAAAATACTTAGTGAAATTACAAGCCATTTTTTTTTAAACATAATTGAAAACGTGAGCCGCACATAACGTGAACAATAATCGAAATAAAGCGAATAACAGATATAGCATGAAAAACACATCATATTGGCTCCATCATGTAACATCCATAATTACATAACACATAGATAGTTTGCCTACCAACAGAATAAGACTAGGTGTAGGCAATCTAACAAAACAAATAATATATGGATGGAAGGACATCCATTAATGGCACCTAGTAATAACACTCCAGGATAGGATAGATATTTGAAATATACGAGTGAAACTAGCAGGATCAAGTTCAGCTACCCGGTGAAGCCTCAATGTGATTCACGAACGCTTCCTTTTTCTGAAGACGAGATGGAAAGAAAAATAGAGGGAGTGAGAAACTTATAAAAAGAATCTCAGTAGGGTACTCACCTCATGATGCATTGTGTCATCATCATCGTCCCCAGGAACCTCAGGGTTATTATGAAATAGTAAGCATGCTAAGATTGATTTATTAAGTTCGAAAATATACTTTATCGAGGTTCGTCCCTTTAATCATGCGTCTTATAATGCATCATAAACTTAGCATGTCATGTTTATAATGAACTTTTCCTTTCATCAACACATCATATTCCTCATCTTCATATCATAATAACATGCATAGAAGAACATCATATTTCTCATCATCATCTCATAAAATGCTATGCAGAAAGAACATCATACCATAATAGCTATGCACAAGACATGGTGCACATATTTCATTCCTTTAGTGTCCTAGGTGACTTAAAATCTTGTCATCATCATCATTATTTTCCTTGGGGCCACCCTACTCCTTTTGGGAGTAATCAGGTTATGAGCTCATACTTGCTAGTCGTCACCAGCATCTTATCCCTTTTAATAAGTAAAAATTCATCTACCCTTTTGAGAGAACGACTAGGGGGCAAGAATCACCTTTCACCGCCTATAGTTTGATGGGTCCAAAGGATCATTTTCTCATATATTTTAAGTCACCTTTAAGTCTTTGAATGTTATATCATAATACAATTCTCAATTCATAATCATTTATAACATTTCTCGTTTATAGTCTTGGAATAATATATATACCAACTGTAATCATGCAGGGAAAGAGAGGTGGGTCACAGACACGTTAAATACCAAGTCTTTCCTAGCCAGAACCTTTCCAAATTACACTTTTAGGTATACTTTCTTCAAACAAGGGTAAATTTTTGAATAACAAAGAATATTTCATTATTTCATGCATAAGCATTCTCATTGTTTGCAACAGTAACTATAACATGCAAGCCAAGAATCATTCAATGATATCAAATACTTAATAATCATCAAATCACTTCATAGACTTATCATTTCAAATTTCAAAGAACTATCATCATAAATTCTTACCGAAAATTTCTTAAACATCCGAAACTTTAAAATCGGATAACCTCAATTATCACACTAATTAATCATGCATCTAAAGGATTCATTATCATCATTACCATTAATTATAAGCCTTAAGAACATTATTAAACTATATGGGACAACATAGGCAGCAAGTTATATTTAAGGCTTCACGTGTGCTAGAAGTTGCATTTTTAACCCTTTCTTATTACCGGCTTTCCTTATGGTGCTAAAATTAATTACTAAACCAATTATGAATCATTCTCCCTTATATAAACACAATAGTACTTGGTTCTTAGGGCTACTAAAGGTTCTGAAGAACGCACAAATTTCATTCTCTAGAGTTCTAGAAATCTTGCTTTTACGTTTTTCTGGGAAGCTAGTTTTATTTCTAACATGCATAGAATTGTTCTCTTAGCAATAAATCATAATCATCACAACTTTGAACATATTAAACCATCATCATACAGTAGTACTAAACTCAGATAGGTAGCCGAATCATGAACCTCATATAATTGCATTAAAACACATTTCAAGTATACATAAAGTACTAGTTTCCCATATAATTTTTGCAAAGCTTCAAAACTCCTTTAGTAACTAATTCTTTTTGTTAAACTTTAAGAAATTATAAGACTTTAAGCCTTCGTAATCATGAGGCCGATTTATACATTGAAAGAATGTTCATGATTAGAATTTTCTCTTAAGATAAAAGGAGCAAGTCTTGAGCTTTAGAGATTTAGTGATAGCTAGAATTATAAACATGCTATGCAACCCATTTTAATCTTGTCTTTATAAGGTGATAACTTGGAAATATAAACATGATGCAAGAAACTGAAGCGCGTAGTCCGCATGGACCAGTGGAAGGAGAAGAGAATCTTAAGAAACTGAAGGCGGGTTCGCAGGACCGGTAGAGGGAGAAGAGAATTCTTATTAAGCTCCAAACTCAAGACTTCTTAAAGAATGAATTCTTTGACTCCAATAATCTCAAGAAAGCTTTAGAGTTTTTATTATCATGGTTCCAACTTTGCTTGTGATACTTGGGCAAGTCTTTGAGCTCTAGGATCTTTAGGTGATGACATAAAAATAAACATGTCATGCGTTGATTCTTTTAGCCATTATAAAATAAAGTGAGAACATAAAATAAATATGAGATGCAACTTCTTTATTATCTTTAGAGATTAAGTGACAACATGAAATATAAACATGAAATGCAAACTTGGAAATTTAAACATGAGTATGCAAGTTCATTTATTCATTCTTGAAATTTTAGTGATGACATAGAAAGTAAACATGATTATGCAAGGCATAAACTTAAACATGGATGCAAGTTCATTTTATTTCTTTACTAGAGCTCCTTCAAGACTTTATAGAAATACAAATTCAATCCAATATATATATCTTAGCAAGACAAAGTGAGAAATACATCTTTCAAGTTCTAAACTCAAGATCATAAAAACATCATAAAAATATTATTCTTTAAAGTTTTGCATCAAGTGGAACTTTCAAGCTTTAGAGGCCTAACTTGTGATGGATTCACAACCCACCCTCAAGGTCCTCATCATCAAGCCATCATCTTAGTCCCACCTAGGCCATATGGCCGAATTGTTCAAAGAAAAAGGAAGAAGAAAACCAAATGGAAAAACTAGAGAAAATCCATGAAATCATCATTTTGAACCAAGAACAACACTTAGCAAAGCATAGAAATAAACTTAAAAACAACTCCCTACCTAATTTGATTTGAAGGAAAGGAAGAGGACTTGGTTTCCTTGAGTGAAATGAAAGAAAATCTCTTTGAGAAATGGGAGAAGAAATTTCGGCCAAGGAGGAGGAAGAAAGAAAGCTTTTGGTGCTCCTAAAACTAGAATTTGTGTAAGTTATGAGCAAAGCTTCCAAGGCTCCTCAAGCATGCATATTTATAGAGGAATTCAAGCTCATGTATGACAAGAGGAGGAGGCATAATTTTCGGATTTTTCATTGGGAACAAAGGGAGGAAAATCATTTCTTGTTTAAGGCATGTTTTATGCCATGTTTTAGGGAATTTTTTGGCATTTTGTTTTAGTGCATTATCTTGCAATAATTCTAATGATTATGGCTGAATTATTTCGTGCATTACAGCCTCATGGAAGAGGGTTTTGTGTGTTCCATGTATTATTTAGGTGTAGGCAAGGTATTCATGCAATTTAGAGAATTTACGTTAAGGGCTTAGGTGAATTAGTAAGCAATTTGAGTGTTTTAAAGCAATTTTAGGTTCTAATCAATTTAAATAAATAATTTTGACTCTAGATTAATAATTAGAATTTAATAAGCTTTAATTTGAGCCTAATATTGCTTAGGTTTCGTTAGACGAATCAAAAATCTCAAAATTTGTAAAACTCACAAAGATAGGGGCAAAACGGTCATTTTACTTAAAAATTGCCCGAGACCACCCGAGCTTAACCAATGGTTAATCATGGCTTAAAAACACCTTTTAAAACATTTTAGTGAGGTTCGGGCTCAGGCGGGCACGCAATCGGGTTAAAACAGCCGCATGGGCGTTTTGGTCATTTCGCGTAAAGCTCAAAATTATGATTCTTCTCCTCTATTAACACACATAACACAAACAATCCCTTATTATTATCAAAACATCCCCTTGAGGATGGGTGGGGCCCGATCCTCATTTTCTAAGTAAAATAACCTCAGGTGTAACACCAATTTCCCGTGTACAAATGACCGAAATGCCCTTGAGGTCATTTTACGGAAAATGAGGATCGGGTCCCGGCCATCCTTGAGGGATGTTTTTGTGATGATAGGGGATTGTGTATGTTATGTGTGGTAATAGAGCATAAGAATCTCATTTTGAGTTCCCACGCGCAAAATTACCAAAATGGCCCTGTGGCTGTTTAACCTCGTTTTAATGTTAAACCCGAATTCACCAAAAGGTTTTAAATGATGTTTTTAAGTAATGTTTTATGTCGGATAAGCCCTGGTGGCCCCGGGTAGAAAAAATTACCATTTTACCCCTAGCTAAGTGCATTCTGACTAATGACACGATTAGCGAAACCTAAGCAATATTAGGCTCTAATTAAAGATTAGTAAATTCTAATTACTAATCTAGAGTCAAAATAATTAATCAAGATTGATTAGAACCTAAGATTGCTTAGAGAAGATCAAAGTCCTATTCTTGAATTTAAGACATTATGTCACATTTTCATGAATAGTGTTTTCTCTCCAATTCCTTAAATCATGGAATTGTGTCTATGATTTGATTTGACTAAAGTATGGTTTTAATTCTCTAATTTAGTATGACCACTCCTTAAGCAAGTCTTGAACCACCTTAATCAGCCATTTTATCACCTAAACACTTGCTTACAAATGCCTAATCAAAAGCCTAATCTAAGACACACCTAAACACATCATTAAACCACAATTAAATGAGATTTTCCCTCCCCCTTGGCTGCATAATCAAAATTCCTTCCCCATTTCTCACATGTTGATTTATTTTTACATACAAAATGCCATGCCTTGCCCATGCCTTGCCCATACTTTCCACCATACCTCACCATGCCTCCATGAAGCAAATTCTCTCACCTCATGGAACATGAGGCCAAGCCTTCCTCCCCAAATCAGCCACAAGGTCTCATTCCCTCTATAAATACCATGCTTGGATGAGCTTGGTTGCATTTTGTTTATTTGCCAAGATTAGCTTCAAAGAGTAATCTTGAGTTCTTTCTTTTCTCTCAAGACTCAAGAGTTCCTTTCCTTTTCTTCACCTCTTCAAGCTCACAAAGAAAACACCTCATCTTCTTTGCCTCCTTGCCTTGGCCGAAAATCATCAAGCATCAAGGAAGAAGTTGTTCTTCTCAACTTGCTTCAAGAACCAAGCTTTCCTCTTCACCACTAGGTAGGGAGTTTTCTTTCAAGTTCTTTCTTTTCCTTACATGTTCGGCCTTCAAGGCCATTGATGATGTTTCATGATAGCTTGATGATGAGAGTTCTAGATGATGACTTTGAGTTCATCACAATGAAACCTCTAAAGGTTGAAAACTTGGTCTTGGACCATAAATGATTTCAGTTTCCTTTCCTTTCCTTGTTCAAAGTTTTCAGTTCTTGTTTCCTTTTTCCCTTAATGGTTTTGGTTTCTATTTCCTTTTGTTATAAAAAGTTTGATATAAATGTTAAGTAGATCACTAAAAGTTGTTTGAAGAACTTAATCACATGTTTTCAAAAACTCTAAGCTTACCCTTGCCAACCTTAAAGTTGGTCGGCCGTTCTAGAATCCACGCTAGATTGGGCCTATGAGCAATAAAATAAAGAATATGAAGTAGTTTCCTTTATGTTTGTTTCTTTTATGAGTGTTGAGATTTATTTCTTAGTTACGTTACAATGTTGGTTTTAAATTGTGGAAATATGATAATGATTTCAAAGAGTTTTTAGAAAGGTGTGATAAAGTGTTTTTGGAAAGGAAGGATACTTGAAAATGTGTTAGAAAGTTTAGTTTTTCGAAAAAAAGGATTTTGGTAATCGATTACTGGGCTATGTAATCGATTACCAGAAGCAATTTATGAGATTTGGGTTCTAGTAATCGATTACCAAGAGGTGTAATCGATTACCAAGGGTGTTGTACCAGAACCAGTTCACTCATGTAATCGATTACCAGTTCATGTAATCGATTACAATGATGTTCTTCTTTTCTGAAAGGTTTTGTCTCTAGTAATCGATTACCAACACCTATAATCGATTACCAGGACCTAAATGTGCCAAAAATGAGTGTTTTGATTTTAATGGGATGAACCTATGATATGGATGCTTATGTGATGTTGCCTTTTCACATGATTACTTAATGGGAATGTACATGATATGATGAAATGAAATTATGATGTGTATTGAAGTCTTACTTGATTATTTACTTGAAATGTATATGACGTGATGAATGTTACTTGAAATGTTATAACGTTGCATATGAGAAAAGTATATGATATGTTTTAAAATGATTCCATGCTCATGTTGCATAAATGGTATGTTAATGTAAAAGTTATATGCCAAATGCATTTCTCCTGCTACGGTGAGGAGAAAGTAAACCCGTGGGGGCTATGGACGTTGAGCCATACCGAAGCGGAAAAAGTCACTGGTCTTAACCAGTTTGCGTTTTGAAGAAAGAAAAGAGATATGTTAATGAGGAAATGATCCCATTATGACTTCCCAAGTTAAGGGTTGTACGGTGATCCAAGAAAGAGATATGATTTCTCCCTCTATTTTTCCCCGTATAAATCTAGCGACGGCTAGTTAGGATGAGCTCATTCCTAGGCGATAGGTGATTAAGAGATTGGTGGCTATGATAAAATCGTCGGGGCGGCATGTTGGATGGATTTTGGTGGCTATGACGAGGGTGGAAAATGGGAAAAATGAAAAAGTGAAAAAGTCATGAAAGGAACTCATTCAATTATGATAAAGTAAAAGATGCACATGCATATGTTTCGTTGAAGTTTCATTGATGCTTTGATTAAGTAAAATGTGTTATCTACGTGTGCTGTCATATTGCCATGCATACATACAATATCTGTTGCATTCATAACATGAAGACACATGCTAAAAGAAACCCACTTCGATAATAAGCTTTGAGAAATTAAAATTGAACCTATGCATGAACACCCTTTTATAATGAAACCCAAAGTGGCTGGGGCGATGACGATGACACTTGTGTTAGAGTTGGAAGCCCTACTGAGAATCTTATATAGATTTCTCATCCCTTTTCCTTTCTTCCGTGTCGTCTCCGAGGCGAGTGATGCGGATGTTCGTGATCCTTTGTGAGGCGCAAGTTTAGGAACCACGCTACCGGGTTAGAGGTCGAGCGGAAGCGCGAGATTAGTCTAGAAAAGTTATAGTAATGTCTAGCGTTGGGTTTGTGTACGTTCATCTTTTGTTATGTTTAGTATCTTGAGATGTCCTCATGTTCAAAGGGCATCGTCGTTATGATGTGACTATGATATGTTAATATAAATTATGTTGTGACTATTCCATGACTTGTTTCTATATGCTATGATAATGTGTATATGTTGGCTATATCATGTGTGTATTAATCGTTATGTATGCGCACGCGGTTCGCATTTTAAATCTTAAATTCAAAAAGAAAAATTTAGTCATATTTTATTACTCGTATTTTAAATAAAGATAAGTCAAGTTCTGAAACGAAGACATAACGCTAATAATTAGCCAAATGCGACTCGAGCGTATTAGGTGAAAGTTAGGGTGTTACATTAGGGGCATTTTGGTCATTTTACACGTACAAAAATCGGGGTTTGCAATACTTGGACGAATTGCTCCTAACTTCTCTTCTAACGTTATATTCCTTTATTAAGGATTGTTTGGTCTCAAATTTTATATAATATTTACCTATGGTAATTCGGTAATTCCTAATCAGTAAAAATTACAGGAAAATTGGGGCGTTACATTACTCCCTCCTTAAAAAGAATTTCGCCTCGAAATTCGTTACCTGAGAACAGCTCTGGATCCTGCTTGCATATCTATTCCAACTCCCATGTAACTTCTTCGGTTTCACCTCGTCCCCATGCTACTTTGACTAGGGGTACAGCCTTGTTCCTTAACTACTTAACTCCTCGCAACGATTCTCGTGGTCGTAAGTTAAACGTTAGGTCATCTCTTAATTGTACATGTTCTGGCTTTAGTACATGACTTGGGTCAGAATGATATTTCCTTAACTGGAGACATGGAAAACATCATGAAGGTTGGACAGACTGGGGGTAGGGCTATACGGTAGGCTCCAGATCCTATTTTGCTAAGGATTTCAAATGGACCAAGAAATCTGGGCTCAATTTCTTTACTTTCATTGCTCGGCCTATGCCTGTGGTGGGTGATTCTTAGGAACACATGGTCCCCTTCTTGAAAATCTAGCGGTTTTTGCCGCTTGTCCGTATAGTTTTTCTGTCGACTTTAGCGGTGAGAATCTTATCCCTAATCTTCTTGATTTGTTCCGTCGTTTCCCTCACAATATCCGGTCCAAGTAGACTTTGCTCTCCGGGCTCATACCAACATAGAGGTGATTGACACTTCCGTCCATAGAGGGCCTCGTATGGTGCCATACCGATACTTGCATGATAACTGTTGTTATATGCAAATTCAATCATGGGAGTACTTATCCCAACTCCCTCTTTGATCTAAAACACATGCCCTCAACATGTCCTCCAAAGTTTGGATAGTTCTTTCAGATTGACCATCCGTTTGGGGTGATAAGCCGTGTAAACGCTTCTAACCAAACGCCTTCGAAAGCTCCCAAAATCGTGACGTAATCGCAGATCCCAATCCGAGATTATCATCGACGGACTCCATGTAATCTTACTATCTCCTGAATATATAACGTGCTAACCTATCCAAGGAATAAGTCACCTTAATAGGTAAAAATTGGGCTGATTTAGTCAATCGATCCACTATTACCCATATGGCATCATGATTTGCTTGGGTCATCGGTAGTCCAGTTACAAAGTCCATGGAGACACTATCCCACTTCCATTCGGGATTGACAAAGGTTGCAACATTCCGGAAGGTTTTTGGTGTTCAATCTTCACCTTTTGACACACCAAGCACTTACTCACCCATGTGCACACATCCTTCTTCAATCCTAGCCACCAAAACATCTTCCTCAAATCTTGATACATCTTGGTTCACCGGATGAAGGGTAAATGGCTCTTATGGGCTTCCTCCAAAATATCCTTTGAAGGTCACCACTAAGGTACACATATACGACCTTCAAACCTCCACAAACTATCATTCCCTTGGGTAAAACCTTTCAACTTATCAGCTCACTCTTCTAAGGTCTCTTGAAATTCCTGTATCTTCCCTTTGGGCTTGAGCAAATCTTTCCTTGAATTCACTCGTCACATTAAGATGGCAAGCTTTTATGCCCTTAGTGGTCAAGGTCATCCCTAGGTTTAGGTCTCTAAACTTCAATTAACTCAACCTCCTTCACCATCAAACGGGATACTTGTAAGGATTTCCTACATAGGGCATCAGCTACAACATTAGCTCCTGGATGATAGTTTAACCCGAAATCATAATCTTTTAAGAACTCCATCCACCTTCTTTGCCTCATGTTTAGCTCTTTTTGATCAAAGAGATATTTCAAACTCTTGTGATCGGAGAACACCTCAAACTTAATGCCATATAAATGGTGTCTCCAAATCTTCAGAGCAAACACGAGGCGGCTAATTCAAGGTCATGGATAGGGTAATTTGCCTCATGTGGCTTGAGTTGCTCGACGCATAGGCCACCACTTGCTTATCTTGCATCAGTACACAACCCAAACCCTTCCTTGAAGCATCAGTATACTTCGAAAGGCTCATTGGGGTCGGGTAATACCAAAACGGGTTGAGGTTAGCTTGTGTTTTAGCTCTTGAAAGCTCTTTTCACACTCTGGGGTCCATGAAAAAGGGGTGTTCTTCCTAGTCAGCTTGGTCAGAGGTAGGGAAATATGGGAAAATCCCTTGATAAGACGGTAATAACCGGCTAAACCCAAAAAGCTCCTTACTTCAGTTACCGTGGTTGGTCTTTCCCAGTCGACCGTTTCAACCTTACTAGGATCTACAACAATTCCTCTCTTAGACACTACATGCCCTAAAAATTTCACCTCATCCAACCAGAATTCACACTTAGAAAGCTTGGCATATAGTTTCTTTTCCTTAGGATTTCCAGGACTATGGTTAGGTGGCATTCATGCTCCTCGTGGGTCTTAGAGTAGATGAGAATATCATCTATGAAGACAACCACAAACTGATCTAAATAGGGTCTAAAGATCCTATTCATGTAATCCATAAAAATTGCTGGAGCATTGGTTAATCCAAAGGACATTCCTCCAAACTCAAAATGGCCGTATCGAGTGCGAAAGGCCGTTTTCGGTATATCTTCATCTCTTACTCTAATCTGTGGTAACCTGACCTCAAATCAATCTTAGAAAACACACTGCACCTTTAAGCTGATCCATCAAGTCATCTATCCTAGGCAAAGGGTATTTGTTCTTCACTGTCACTTTATTCAATTGCCTATAATCAACACACATCCTCATACTCCCATCCTTTTTCTTCACAAACAACACAGGGGCTCCCCAAGGTGATGCACTAGGCCTAACAAACTTTTTCTCCAATAAATCTTCCAATTGAGCTTTTAACTCGGTCAACTCTAATGGGGACATCCTGTATGGGGCTATGGATATGGGTCCTACACCCCGAAGCAATTCTATGGAAAACTCTATATCTTCTCTTAGGGGGAAATATATCATCTGGAAATACTTGGGGATAATTCCTTACTATTCATATTGACTTATACTTTGCTTAAAGTCTACATTACTAATTTCAATTATAACCTTCAGTCTTACCCTTACCCATGCATGTTTACACTTTACCTTCACAAGATTTCTATAACTCATCGTTTTTCTTTAACATCACAGATAAAGCCCGTTTCCTGGTATTAAGTGGCTTGGGGGTTGGGGTTGGCAGGTTTCTTTTCTGTGCATTCTCTAGTAGTGGCCTGGCTTTCACACTGATAGCATACATTTGTTCCAACTCGACATGGCATGCTCCCATGATTCTTGCCGCACTTGGGACAATTGGATGGATGGTGGGGCGTGGAGTGCTCCTGGACCCCTTTGTGGTGCTTTCCCCTTGTTGTTGTTATTGTTGTTGTTGTGATTGTTGTTGGGGTTGTTGTTGTAGCGGTTGGTGTTATAGCGGTTGTTGTTGTTGTTCGGCCTTCCTTGTTGAAAGTTCCTTTGTGGCCCTTGTGGTCTTGATTGAGGTGAGAATGGGGGTCAGTCTACCTCTAAGACGCGACCTTGAGGTGTCAAGCTTCCTGGTGATATTATTGGGCTTTGAGGTGCTCAGCTTCTGCCTTTTCTTCAATGATGAAGCATTTGTTCACTAAGGTAGAAAAATCCCTAATCTCCAAATGTGCAACTCCACATAAGCGACCTTTAACCCTAACTCGTATTTAATGCATTTCCAATACTCGTTAAGGGTTACCCTGGTACATCCTTGAGAACTTAATAAGTTCTTCAAAATTGGCAGTGTACTAGGGCACATTCATATTTCCTTGGACAAGTTGCATAAACTCAATGTCCCTGGCATTTTTGCAACTCTTGGAAATCTTCTCAGAAAATGGACCTTAAATAGTTCCAATTAATGTCCATGTCAGTTCGCCTCAGAGCCTTCGGGCACTTGTCCACCAAAAGGGCATCACCCGAGCATATAGGTAGCGGAGGTGACCTACTCCTCGCTGAGCATGGGACTAAGAAAGACCTTCTCAATATTCCATCCATTCATCTACAACATTTGGATTGAGGGTCCCCTGAAAACTTCGGGTTCACCCTTCCGAACTCCCAAAACGAGCATGTTCGGGAATCTCATGGCCTTGATTCGCATTAGCTTGGCGACTTGATCCATTCAATCTATCATCATTCTCATTGTCCTTGCCACATAAGAAATGCTTCTGTTTGTTGTTTTGGTTATTATGCCGCGTTTCCTAGTCTGTGGCACGTGCCATTGGTCCCTATACACACAAAACGGGAACACTGAGGTGATAGGGCTCAA
>JAMLFY010000003.1:28192009-28229165 GCA_030441495.1 Dalbergia oliveri
ATTAGAATTATTGCAAGATAATGCACTAAAACAAAATGTCAAAAAATTCCCTAAAACATGGCATAAAACATGCCTTAAACAATAAATGATTTTCCTCCCTTTGTTCCCCATGAAAAATCCGAAAATTATGCCTCCTCCTCTTGTCATACATGAGCTTGAATTCCTCTATAAATATGCTTGCTTGAGGAGCCTTGGAAGCCTTGCTCATAACTTACACAAATTCTAGTTTTAGGAGCACCAAAAGCTTTCTTTCTTCCTCCTCCTTGGCCGAAATTTCTTCTCCCATTTCTCAAAGAGATTTTCTTTCATTTCACTCAAGGAAACCAAGTCCTATTCCTTTCCTTCAAATCAAATTAGGTAGGGAGTTGTTTTTAAGTTTATTTCTATGCTTTGCTAAGTGTTGTTCTTGGTTCAAAATGATGATTTCATGGATTTTCTCTAGTTTTTCCATTTGGTTTTCTTCTTCCTTTTCTTTGAACAATTCGGCCATATGGCCTAGGTGGGACTAAGATGATGGCTTGATGATGAGGACCTTGAGGGTGGGTTGTGAATCCATCACAAGTTAGGCCTCTAAAGCTTGAAAGTTCCACTTGATGCAAAACTTTAAAGAATAATATTTTTATGATGTTTTTATGATCTTGAGTTTAGAACTTGAAAGATGTATTTCTCACTTTGTCTTGCTAAGATATATATATTGGATTGAATTTGTATTTCTATAAAGTCTTGAAGGAGCTCTAGTAAAGAAATCAAATGAACTTGCATCCATGTTTAAGTTTATGCCTTGCATAATCATGTTTACTTTCTATGTCATCACTAAAATTTCAAGAATGAATAAATGGACTTGCATACTCATGTTTAAATTTTCAAGTTTGCATTTCATGTTGTCACTTAATCTCTAAAGATAATAAAGAAGTTGCATCTCATATTTATTTTATGTTCTCACTTTATTTTATAATGGCTAAAAGAATCAACGCATGACATGTTTATTTTTATGTCATCACCTAAAGATCCTAGAGCTCAAAGACTTGCCCAAGTATCACAAGCAAAGTTGGAACCATGATAATAAAAACTCTAAAGCTTTCTTGAGATTATTGGAGTCAAAGAATTCATTCTTTAAGAAGTCTTGAGTTTGGAGCTTAATAAGAATTCTCTTCTCCCTCACTGGTCATGTGCGGATTACCACCGCTCCAGTTTCTTAAGATTCTCTTCTCACTCCACTGGTCAGTGCGGACTACCGCTGCTCCAGTTTCTTGCATCATGTTTATATTTCCAAGTTATCACCTTATAAAGACAAGATTAAAATGGGTTGCATAGCATGTTTATAATTCTAGCTATCACTAAATCTCTAAAGCTCAAGACTTGCTCCTTTTATCTTAAGAGAAAATTCTAATCATGAACATTCTTTCAATGTATAAATCGGCCTCATGATTATGGAGGCTTAAAGTCTTATAATTTCTTTAAAGTTTAACAAAAAGAATTAGTTACTAAAGGAGTTTTGAAGCTTTGCAAAAATTATACGGAAACTAGTACTTTATGTATACTTGAAATGTGGTTTTATGCAATTATATGAGGTTCATGATTCGGCTACCTATCTGAGTTTAGTACTACTATATGATGATGGTTTAATATGTTCAAAGTTGTGATGATTATGATTTATTGCTAAGAGAACGATTCTATGCATGTTAGAAATAAAACTAGCTTCCCAGAAAATCGTAAAAGCAAGATTTCTAGAACTCTAGAGAATGAAATTTGTGCGTTCTGTCAGAACCTTTAGCAGCCTTAAGAACCAAGTACTATTGTGTTTATATAAGGGAGAATGATTCATAATTGGTTTAGTAATTGATTTTAGCACCATAAGGAAAGCCGGTAATGAGAAAAGGTTAAAAATGCAACTTCTAGCATACCGTGAAGCCTTAAATATAACTTGCTGCCTATGTTGTCCCATATAGTTTAATAATGTTCTTAAGGCTTATAATTAATGGTAATAATGATAATGAATCCTTTAGATGCATGATTAATTAGTGTGATAATTGAGGTTACCCGATTTTAAAGTTTCGGATGTTTAAGACATTTTTCGGTAAGAATTTATGATGATAGTTCTTTGAAATTTGAAATGATTAGTCTATGAAGTGATTTGATGCTTATTAAGTATTTGATATCATTGAATGATTCCGGGCTTGCATGTTATAGTTACTGTTGCAAACAATGAGAATGCTTATGCATGAAATAATGAAATATTCTTTGTTATTTAAAAATTTACCCTTGTTGCTAGAAGAAAGTATATTACTAAAAGTGTAATTTGGAAAGGTTCTGGCTAGGAAAGATTTGGTATTTAAGCGTGTCCATTTGTGACCCACATCTCTTTCCTGGGAATCTCCCGAATGCATGATTACAGTTGGTATATATATTATTCCAGAATAAGACTATAAACGAGAAAATGTTATAAATGATTATGAATTGAGAATTGTATTATAATATAACATGCAAAGACTTAAAGGTGACTTAAAATATATGAGGAAATGACCCTTTGGACCTATCAGACTATAGGTGGTGAAAGGTGATCCTGAGAAAATGATCCTTTGGACCATCAAACTATAGGCGGTGAAAAGGTGATTCTTGCCCCCTAGTCCGTTCTCTCAAAAGGGTAGAGACGGAATTTTTACTTATCAAAAGGATAAGTATGTGGTGACGACTAGCAAGGTATGAGCTCATAACCTAGATTACTCCCAAAGGGTGGAGTATAGGGTGGCCCCAGGAAAATAATGATGATGATGACAAGAATTTTAAGTCACCTAGGACACTAAAGGAATGAAATATGTGCACCATGTCTTGTGTATAGCTATTATGGTATGATGTTCTTCTGTGCATAGCATTTTATGAGACGATGATGAGAAATATGATGTTCTTCTATGCATGTTATTATGATATGATGATGAGGAATATGATGTGTTGATGAAAGGAAAAGTTCATTATAAACATGACATGCTAAGTTTATGATGCATTATAAGACGCATGATTAAAACCGACGAACCTTGGTAAAGTATATTTTCGAACTTAATAAATCAATCTTAGCATGCTCACTATTTCATAATAACCCCGAGGTTCCTGGGGACGATGATGATGACACAATGCATCATGAGGTGAGTACCCTACTGAGATTCTTTTTATAAGTTTCTCACTCCCTCTATTTTTCTTTCCATCTCGTCTTCAGAAACGAAGGAAGCGTTCGTGAATCACATTGAGGCTTTTCCCGAGTAGCTGAACTTGATCCTGCTAGTTTCACTCGTATATTTCAAATATCTATCCCTATCCTTGGAGTGTTATTACTAGGTGCCATTAATGGATGTCCTTCCATCCATATATTATTTGTTTTGTTAGATTGCCTACCCCTAGTCTTATTCTGTTGGTAGGCAAACTATTTATGTGTTATGTAATTATGGATGTTATATGATGGAGCCAATATGATGTGTTTTTCATGCTATATCTACACGTTATTCGCTTTATTTCGATTATTGTTCACATTATGTGCGGCTCACGTTTTCAATTATGTTTTTTTTTTAAAAATGGCTCGTAATTTCACTAAGTATTTTTCAAAGTATGATAAAAGAACTGAAGCAAAGAGTAATGTCTAGTAATTAATCAGATACAACCTAGGTGTATTCGGTTAATTATTAGGGTGTTAGAGGAGGGGATATTAGAGGCAAAATCTAAATGACAATGGGAGGTGTGGGACATGTCCCTTCTCATAGATACTCATTGTCATCCTTATAAATGGCTCATGATATAGTAAAATTAGCTCCTTATTCCCTTTTATTATTCAATAATTTCAACTTTTGAAATGTGTAAAATTTTCATAAAATAGACTCTTTATTATTAGTTATAGGTTATTTACCCAGATTTTTCAACCTTATAAACATCATATTAAAAATAAGATATAAAATAGAATAATACATGTATATTTTGTCCATTCATTTAATTATTTAACTATTAACTTATTTTTAAAATAAATATATATAGTTAATTTTCATATTATATATTTAAATAAATTATTATTTATTTTTGTCAATGATCAACAAATTATTTTTTATTATCTCCCCGTGTATCGCACAAGTCAAATGACTAGTTCTAATGATATATAATAATTGCGATCATGATTTTTTAAATTATCAATTGTTAAAGTTATGAAAATTGTGAGTCCTAAATTACTCCAAGTGACATGTAGTAAAATTTTTCTTGAAATAAGTCTGAATTATTAGTAGTATAGATTTCTATTGAAAGTTTTTATAAATATCTTATACTTGTTTTCATTTAAATTTAGAACTTTTAAAATCTCCTCACACATTAACCTAGCTACTGAAACGTCAAACTTTTAGAAACATAATCATAAATTGAGAGACCCATCCTCCTCTCCAGCCCGCCATTCATTACTGCATCACTACCACGCCATCCGTTGCATCATCGACACCAAGCTACTAGCTATCTGTCATCTCGTCTCCTCTTCCTCTCAAGTCAATGCTATAACCCCACGTATCCCCAGTGTAACATCCCATGCTGCTTTATGGATTGATGACTGTCCCTACAAACTAACACAGGTCTTTTCAAAATGCTTTGTCTTCACTCACACACTTCCTGGAAAACTTCCCAGGAGGTCACCTATCCCAAAATTTCTGCAAGCCAAGCACACTTAACCGTGAGTTTTTAGTGATGGAATACTAAAAGAAGATGCATCTTTGTTGGCATAGGTAGTACCAATCAATTCATATAAGCCATCTTCAACCTATAGCCCCATACCTATAGACCTTCAGGATTCTCTCATTCTGGTGTGTAATCAGTTCATTCATGTAGCCCTCTGCTTAGAGGCCTCTGTGCCTTCTTGTACTAGCGATTCGTACCCTCGTCATCGGGCGTTACATGTTCTTCACCTAACACATAAGATAAATGACTACTTAGAACAATTATTGCTTCGACTTCTCTTGGCCCTTGACTAATCTTGTCATGATTAGGTGTTCCGCATAGCCATCCTCAGCGTGGCAATTGTAACATCCTCCCAAGTATAACATCAGGCTTAAGCCATGACATCATACTCAAGAGTTGTTACTTGTTAATTAGCGGACCTTTCTTAGGTATCTATAGCAAGCTCGTTTAACGTGTGTGATAACTAAGCTTAATTCTATTAAAACATATTACAAAGAAACATAACATTTATTGAATACATAGCTAAGTACAAAAGGAAGCTCTTCTATGAGCTTTAATACATATATGTCCCCTATTATGTTTACATACATTTAACTCCAACTAAGTACAGAAGTGAAAATATTAACTACTAAACTACTATGATCCCGTATTCTTTCATGTGGCAGATGCATCCTCCTGATTAACCTGGAGGCGACACGGAAACACAAAACACATAGGGTGAGAATTATACAATTCTCAGGAGGGAAACTCCCCAATGATATACTTATAATGTCATCGTCATCGCCCCAGCCACTTCGGTGTATTAAGAAAATGTGATCGTGCAATACATATTAAAGATTCATTTTAAAGTTCTAAAATTATCCCTCCGAAGTGGGTAGCTTTTAACGATCAATCACTTAGTGCACATATATCAAAATGTCCCAACAAATACTAAATCACACAAGGTAGACAATTCAAAATAACATGAGTATGCCTACAATCACCGTAGTGAAATTATTTCAAGGTGACCTGTGTTCACTTATGGCCCGAGAAGTCAAATCAGTGCATTTTCTCTTTTTGTCGACATAGGAAAGACTTAGTCATACCCAATGGGTATTTGTTATGGACAACTCCATAATAGATAGTTTATACCAAATGGTATTTACAGTGGATCACCCCACACAAGGGAATAGACTGTTCAGGACTAGCTCATTCCTATACGTGATCATCGAACTTCATTTTTTTCCATTTCCAAATCACACACAGATCTATTCCTAGCCTAGATCCTCTCTAACTATAAATTTGGGGATTCCTCTTTTCTATTTCCTTCCCTTCATTCAACCTAGGTCTTGTTTCTGTTTTATCCATATGTCAGAACATGCACGATTTAAGTTTATACATTCTTTTTTCCTTTTTCCAAATGCATGCACAAAGCATATATAGGCATTTCATTCACAATGAAATTTCAACCATGCCTCATAAACTCTTTACTTCCTCTAGCATGCATTTATATGTCACAAGTCACATGCCCAAATAGTTAACATCAAGTATTCATGTCATACTAGAACAAAAATGCCATTAGTTCATCAATTCAAAGATATTTTGCATTTCCACAATGGAGATTTCATACCTTTGTAGTACAAATTAATTTGCTCATCAAATAATTAATTCAGAGGCTATAAAAATTCTCAAGGGCACTTCAATGTGTCGAAAAGGTTCCATAAAAATTTCAAAGCAAAAAGAGTTCTCAACTACGTTAGAGAAATTAGACAATTTCAGTCTATGAACCCCTTAAACTGAGCTTAGAACCGAAATTTTATAATTTTTAACCCTAGCAAATGATTGAATCAATTCAAAATAAAAATCACAATTTAACTTCAAGATTTTATCTATATAAAAACTTCAAAGGAAAAATCAATCATTTTCCATGTTAAAAAAATTATCAAAATTCAAGTTTCTATTCCAACATTTCAGACAGCACATAGTTCATTTCGGTTTCTGATTTTTTTAGGCAGTAGAAGCCCGAAACAAGGCTCAAGAAAATTTGTGGAACTAACCTAGGATGTTAGTTCCAACATATATTTTTTATAGCTGATGAGAATACCCAAAATTATACCAGAAAATTCAGTTCAATAGCTGCCTATTTAAAAATCAAAAATCCAGCAGCATAGACCAAAATCCCTTTTGACAAAAATGATTTTTAACATCATCCAAACACTCCACCAAAATTAACACATCAATACCAGTATATTATCAACCAATTCAACCAAAAACATCAAATTAAATCAGTAGTTAAAATAGAAAAATGGATTTGAAAGCAAAAGAGGTTTAAAAGCCCTACTCTTTGAAGCTAGTGTATCCTTGGCTCTTTGATGCTCCAAGATTGATTCCCTTCACTTCAAGGCCACCAATTCAAGTCCTAAACCTTCCTTAGGCAGTGAGTAAGTGAGATATCAAGGTAAGAAATGGTGAGGAAATGAAATTTCAGTTGGTTAGTTTGATAGATTATGAGGAGTAGAACAAGTTTTATTAAAGGATCTTGGTATTTTAGTGAATTTAAGCTAGGGTTTTGCAAGCTTCGAAGCTTGTTAATGGAGTTTTAGAAGAAGAACAATGGAGGAAGGGTATCATGAGTGGGCTGGCTGAAAATATGAGTGGCTAATAGAGAAGAATGGTTTTGTACTCATCTTGTAAGGAAGCTTGTAAGAAAAGCTTGATTTATTGTCATATAAAAGGTGAATTCTTAAAGATAGTAAAATGAATGGCTAGGATTTGTTTTGTTGGTCAAAGAATGAATCTTGACCATCCACTTGGCTCAAGATAACTGGCTTACTTTGACTTGGGGAGCAAGTAGCTTTTTCGTGTTAAAACTGCACACCAAAATTCCATCGAACGGATAAAATATTGGCTCCCGAGAAATATAATAAATTAAAGGTCATGATTGAAACTTACTTTTCAAGTTTCAATCCTTGCCATCCACTTGGCATAAAGTGGTTGGTAAAGGTTACTTGGCCACCAAGTAACTTGTACAGTGTCAAAACTCACATCGAAACTCTACCGAACGGTAAAATACCGTACCCGGAATCAAATATCGCCTGAAAATTAATTCCAAGTATAAATCCTTATTCCCAACTATTTCTAACCTCAATCCTCCTTTCTCAGTCCCGGGCATTTCCCGGTCCCGACCAGGGTTTCGGCTATCCTGGGCTTGTGGGGCCTAAGGTTACTATTCATCAGGCGGAAAAACGACTGCACCCGAATTTCCTCAAATTTGAGCCATGCCACATAACTCAAATAACACATGTTATCCTCATGCCATTTCTCAATTAAGTAAATCTCTCAAACAAGAAATATATTTTCCCATGTCATTCATATCTCATATTCTCTTGCATCTTAATCACAGCATTCCACTTTTATAAAAAACATCAAGTCATACACCCACACATCCTCATACTCATGGCATGTAATATATTCCCATACATATTAAATATACTCACTCAAACTCATTCTCTCTTCACACCTCCTATCTCATGGTGTCTTATACTTTGGCCCTTACGGGTCTTAAACTTATGTCCTAATTACCTTAACTTTCATTATGTATCTTTATTTCACCTAAGGGATCATTACCTATAATTTCCTCTAATGTTTATGCTTACTAACATAACCAAACAGCATTGCATAACTTGGGCAGAAAATTATCATATGATTACGGGGTTTTAAAATCTCCGTCTTTGACCCTTTCTAAGTTCCGTCTTCGCCTAAGGCTCCATATTCAATTCCTAAACCAATTATGAGGGATTCCTACACATATCCAATAATTATAAACCATTTTTCTTAAGTCCAATTATGCTGGAACAGAATTTACAATTTGTGCATCTAAGTGTTCTAGAATTCTCATTTTAAGTCCTTTCTAGTTACTTGTTCTTTCCTAACTTCCCTAAATCGTTCCTTGCCTCACTCAAACATAATTTTACACATTTTAACACCATCAAATAGAATTTATACAGTGGCCTAGTACACAAGGCAGAATCCGAAATACAAGCATCATGTAATCACATAGATTCATGATTTAAATGCATATAAGTTACTAGTTTTCTCTTGGAATCATTTTAGGAACTCAAAACTCTTTTACAAACTGATTTATCTCATCAATTTCATGAAAATATAAGTGATGTCAGTAGCTAAATTATCTTGCTCAGGGAATAGATTTAAAATGTAAAATCTTGTTCATGACATTCTTTAAGTACACCTAAGCTTAGAAAAATTCCAAGACTTAGACTATAGGCACTTATGATTAGATGAACTCATCTCAAGTCCATCATCATCATCACAAGGCCGAAATGACATTCCTTGGGATGCCTCCATTTTCTAAAACTTTATGTAAGATACTTGGGCAAGTCTTTGAGCTCTAGGATATTTAGGTGATAGCATAAACTTAAATATGCTATGCACTTGTTTTACTCTTCATTATAAAATAAAGTGAGAGCATAAAATAAATATGAGATGCAACCTCATTATTATCTTTAAAGATTAAGTGATAACTTGAAATATAAACATGAAATGCAAGCTTGGAAATTTAAACATGATAATGCAAGTTCATTTAGTTATTCTTGAGAGCTTAGTGATGGCATCAAAATAAACATGCTATGCAAGGCATAAACATAAACATGAGTGCAATTTCATTTTATCTTAACTAGAGCTCTTACAAGACTTTAAAGGAACAACACAACCTTAACCCAATATGTATCTTAACAACATAAAGTGAGCTTTAGAGTTCTTAGCACTAAGACTTCAAAGAAGTCTTTGGTTTTGAACTTCATCATCAAGCTCAAGAAATGGACTAAGACATAAACTTCAACACTTTATCAAACCAAAAATAAAGGAAACTACTCATGTTCTTTATTTTATTGCTCATGGGCTTCAATCTAGAGTAAACTCTTAGAACGGCCAACCAACTTTAAGGTTGGCAAGGGTAAGCTTAGAACTCTTTGAAAACATATGATTAATTTTCTTAACAAAACTTTTAGTGATCTACTTAACATTTTTATCAAATTTTGTTCAAAGAAAGGAAAAAAATCGAAAACCTTGAGGAGGATAAGGAAAGGAAAACTGAAAACTTGAGCAAAGAAAAAGGAAAGAAACCAAGAGCATATATGGTCCAAGACCAAGCTTTTCAAGCTTTAGAGGTTTCTCACATGGCATCACAAGAACATTATCTTGAAACCTCATCATCAAGCCAAATCTTTTCTCATGAAAAGGCTCCAAGGCTGAAAAAGAAAGAGAAGGAAAGGCTTGAAAAACCAAAAGAAAACTAGAACCTTTCTTGAAGAAAACAAGTAAAACTTTCAAATAAAGCCCCTACCTAAGAAGTCTTGAAGGAAATGAAGGAAAGCTTGAGTCTTCAAAGAAATGAGAAGACAAAAATCTTCTCTTGGATGTTGATATAGGTTCGGCCAAGGGGAGAACTCAAGGAGGATGAATTTTCCTTGAGGTTGTAAGCTTGGAAATGGAAAGTTTGAGTGTTTGAGAGGTGGTTTGAGGTGAGGGAGTGGTGCTTCAAGGTTGTTTGTGGTGGTTTGTGATGGTGGAAAGGTTTCTTTGAGGGAGGAGGAAGAAGAGTAAGATGAAGAGAAATTGAGAGCAAATGAGAGAATATGCAAGAAAGCTTGAACTTGGCTAGGCTTCTAAAGTGTAACAAAGTTCTTCAAAGCTTGGTATTTATAGAAAATTTGAAACTTGGGGCTGATTGGAGGAGGAGTGGCTGATGGTTTCAAGGCCTAGGAAGAGGAGAAAATATCTTCAAAAGCTTGTCATTCAGGCATGGTTGAAGGCATGGTCTTTGGAGTGAAATAAAATCAACATGTGACCTTTTTCTAAGGGTATGTATTCGGCCAGATTTACAGCCAAGGGGAGGAGGATGATTTGTTCATGTAATTGTGGTTTAGTGATGTGTTTAGGTGTTTCTTTGATTAAGGTTTGGATTAGGAGTTTGTAAGAAAGTGTTTAGGTGAGGTAATGGTTAATTAAGGTTGTCAAGATTTGATTAGGGAGTGATTCTTTTAGTCAATTTAAAATGAAGGTATGGGCACAATTCCTTAATTATGGAATTGGAGAGAGAAACACTATTCAAGATTCCATGACTAGGAATCTTGAATTAAAGATGTAATTAGAGTTTAACCAAGCAATCTTAGGTTCTAATTAACCTTAATAAATTATTTTGACTCTAGATTAATTATCGAAATAAATTAATCTTTGATTAGAGCCTAATATTGCTTAGGTTTGCTTAATTACGTCATTAGGCTTATGTACACGTTCTAGCAATAAAATGGTAATTTTGCACTAAAACTGTTCGGACCTTCCGGATGACTAAACATAAAAAACCACTCATAAACATTATTCCAACTTCCTGAAAAGTTTCTTAAACGGCACCTTTACCCGTGTAAAACGCAGGAGGGGTACTTTGGTCATTTTGAGCCAAAAGTTTGGAAAATGAGATTTTCACCTCATATATCAAACATAACAGATATAACCCTTTGAACATTGAGTTGACCCATTAGAGGACTGCGGGTAACTTCCCTCGAATTCGAGTAAAAATGACCTCATGGGGATTTTGGTCATTTGCACTCAAACAAAAAATCGGGCATTACTTGCGCCCTTCTCTCAATTATTTTTCAGTTGCACGCTCTTGCATTTGACTTCATTAGCGCACTGTTTCTTTTTTTTTTTTTTCTTTTCAGTAATGGCACACCTCTCTTCCTTTTTTTTTTTACAAAAATAAAATAAATAAAAAATGAAACGGGCTGAAATATATGTTTTTTTTTACAACTAAAAAATGAAATGGGCTTAGTTCCTTTTTTTTCTACAACAATAAGAAATGGGCTGTTTTTTTTTTTTGAAAAAAAATTTATCAAAAATTGGATCCTAACAAGAATGATAGGTGAACTTAAATTCTTTCTTGGACTTCAAATAAAACAATAAAAAGAGGGAATCTTGATCCATTAAGAAAAATATACAAAAAAACTTTTAATGAGATTTAATATGGATCAAACAAAACCCATAAGCACCCCCATGCATCCATCTCAAGTCATTGATGCAGACGAAGGTGAGAAAGTGTTAGAAAGTAATTATGGATGAATGATTAGATCACTCCTTTATCTACTGGAGGTAGCCTAGACATTCAATTAAGTGTGAGAATTTATGCTAGATTCCAATCTAATCCAATGCAATCACACTTAACTGTTGTAGAGTTTCTGAGATATTTAGTAGGTACTACTAATCTTGGCTTGTGGTGTGAGAATGGTATTTCTAGCAAAATTGTAGGTTTCTATTGTAAGTAGAAAGGTGCACGAGAAGGTGAGTAAATCGTACTTTGCCTTTTCTTTTCTTTTGTTTTCTGAAAAGCTTAAAAAAAACAATCATGTATAGAACTTGAAGTGCAATGAAAACAACATTAGTTATGTTAGAAAGTAACTTTCTAAATTTAGATATTCAATAAAATCGCGTAAATGAATGATTATTAGAAAACACAGAATAATAGTCACAAGGCAGGAAAAGAAAGAGAGATAAAGGAGAAGAAGATACTATAGAGATTTTATATTGGTTCAACTAATCTTATACATCCAGTTCTCAACAACTATTGAGTTCTACTAAAAAGCCTTTCTTAACCTAAGAAAGTTGGATAGTCTTTGTAGTAGCCTTCCCAAGCTCTTACCCCTGACCAGCAAGTACATTCTGTTGTCATAACCCGAGTAGTCTTTGACTAGACTCTCCAAGCTAAACCGATGACCAGCAAGTACGCTCTACTATCACACACGAGTAGTCTTAAAGTTTTTCCAAGCTAAACTGTGACAAGTAGTCTTAGACTAGCCTCACTAAGCTAAACCCATTACCAGGAAATCGCATTACTGTCACATAATAAGTAGTCTTTGACTAGCCTCTCTAAGCTAACTCGCAACGATCATAACGGATCATTGTTAAAAAGGTCTGTGTTTGGGTTTATCACTTAACACTAACCAACAGTCAAGTTTCGTAAGATATATAGTAATAGGCCTAGAAAACTTGAATGACTTCTTTCTATGATTCTTCCTAGGAAGAACATATAATCTACTAAGAGCATATAAAGAAGATTTTTTAAAATAAGAAACTGATTACAAGAAGTAATGAACTTCATAAAAAAGATAAAGACAGATTTTCACAATGTTTCAGTTCTTTGATTCAACAAAAGTCACTCTTCATTGTAAGTACATCATCTCTATTTATAGACAATCTATATTTATGACCATTATCCTTGATCTTTTCTCCAAGTGACATGTGTTAATCATCTATTTGTGTCTATTAGAGCTATTGCAGAAGCCATGATGAAATAAAGGTTTCTTTGGTCACCTTTAGAAACTACTTTTTACTTTCTAAACAAAGTTTTTGAACTT
Organism: Dalbergia oliveri; assembly: GCA_030441495.1. Classification (NCBI taxonomy): domain Eukaryota; kingdom Viridiplantae; phylum Streptophyta; class Magnoliopsida; order Fabales; family Fabaceae; genus Dalbergia; species Dalbergia oliveri. Next base: position 28,205,110 of record JAMLFY010000003.1, read on the forward strand.
TTCCTTCTAAAAGCTAGAGTAGTTGACCAAGTTGGCAAAAGAGATGTCACATTAGTCTATGACTGGGTTTGACTTTGAATTTGAATTTCAAATTTCCCTCCTTTTGTTAAAAAGTGCACCGTTTCACTATGAAGTAAACTTTCTGAAATGCGGTATTAGTTCCTTGATATATCTTCGATCTTTCAGACTTCAATCAAGAGCTTGTAGATGATGATTTGATTGCAATCATGATGATTGAAAGTTGTAAAACACATTTGCTTCAGAGATGGATGGATATCTTTACTTGAAATATACTTTCTGAGTCACATACTACTTTCTAAAGATCTAAGCCTTGGTTTCTTATACATGATAATTTTCTTCAGGACGTTTGCACATATTTGTTCTTTCCATCATACCATTTTCATTTCTATTAAGTTCCTATCTCTTTAAACGAGATAAAACATGTTTGCACATGTCATGTGAAAATTATTTTCACTTTAAGAAACATATTATGGTAACGTAAAGGCCTGGATAATACTTTAAGAAACTCAAGCAAAACATTAGTCCTTCTTCAAAATATTTTCTCTAAATTGGTTATGTTATCATTTAAAATATTTTGCATTAACGCTTTGAAGGATTCTGAGCTAACAATCTCTCCCTTTTTGATGATGATAAACCAATTTGAAGAAAATCTTTTGAAGAAAGTTTGAAAAAAAATATAAATAAGATATATAGCATGATAACCAATATTCTTTCAAACCTTCATATGATATGCTTTTCAGAGAGTCATTTTCTTAAGGCATGATATATATGAGATCAAGAGTGATTTAATACCTTAAGTGACTTAAATCAGAGTTGTTTTATATTTCATAAGGTTTCTGAAGTTACTCATAGTGCTTCCTAAGAGGTATCAAAGCTTCTGAGAGATATCAAAGCAATTTTGGAAAAAGATATGAGCGTATGAGCTTTTTAAATAAACACAGCTTGATTTTTAATCATTTTGACTTTTCTAAAAAGACACGTGTTTGAAAAGTGCAAGTAATACTTGTAACACCCTAATAATTAACCCAATACGCCTAGGTCGTATCTGATTAATCACTATACTTTACTCTTTGCTTCAGTTATTTAACCATACTTTGAAAATACTTAATGAAATTACGAGCCATTTTTTTTTTAAAAAAAATGAACAGACATATCATGAAGAACACATCATATTGGCTCCATCATATGACATCCATAATTACATATCACATAGATATTTTGCCTACCAACAGAGTTAAGCTAGATGTAGGCAATCAAACAAAACATAAATAATATATAGATGGAAAAACATCTATTAACGACACCTATTTATAACATTTAGAGATAGGAATAGATATCCAAGTTTATGCTCAAGGTCTAGCGATACGTTCCTCAAGGATAATAAGCTGGTTCACAAGATCACGTGCATCTACCAGGTGAGAGCATCAACGGAATCATTAACATCACCATCACTTTCTGAAGACGAGATGGAAAGAAAGAAAGAAGGAATGAGAAACTTATCAAAGAATCTCAGGAGGGTACTCACCTCATATGCATCGTGTCATCATCATCGTCCCCAGGAACCTCTGGGTTATTATGAAATGGTGAGCATGCTAAGATTGATTTATTAAGTTCGAAAATATACTTTACCGAGGTTCGTCCTTTAATCATGCATCTTATAATGCATCATAAACATAGTATGTCACATTTATAATGAACTTTTCCTATCATATATCTCATCAGCATATCATAATAACATAGCTATGCATAAGACCACATCATATTCCTCATCATCATATCATAAATACTATGCATAGAAATAAGCTTAAAGACAACTCCCTACCTAATTTTATTTGAAGGAAAGGAAAAGAACTTGGTTTCCTTGAGTGAAATGAAAGAAAATCTCTTTGAGAAATAGGAGAAGAAGTTTCAGCCAAGAGGAGGAAGAAAGAAAGCTTTTGGTGCTTCTAAAAACTAGAATTGTGTAAGTTATGAACTAAGGCCTCTAACACTCCTTCAAGCATGCCTATTTATAGAGATTTTGAGGCTCATAAATGGACAAAGGGAGGAGGAAAGTCTGACCAAATTTGAGGAGGAAACAAGGAAGAAAAAGCATCTTGTTTGGTGGCTTAAAACATGGAATCATGTTTTCATGGTTCCTTGTTTTCATACCTTGGTTTTTGTGCATTCTTTGACAAATTTTCTGATGTATTATGGACCAAAATTTCGTGCATTACAGCCTAAGGAGGATAAAATTTGTGTGTTCCATGTATTATGTAGGTGTAGGTAGGTATCTTTGCAAATTAGAGAATTTACAATTAAGGGCTTAAGTCAATTAGTAAGCAATTTGAGTGTTTTTAAGCAATTTTAAGTTCTAATCAACCTAAATAAATAATTTTGACTCTAGATTAATTAGAATCTAATAAGCTTTAATTTGAGCCTAATATTGGTTAGGTTTCATTAGACGAATCGAAAATCTCAAAATTCGCAAAACTTACAAAGACAAGGGCAAAATGGTCATTTCGTTCAAAAACTGCTCGAGGCCACCCGAGCTTAATCCATGGACAATCATAACTTAAAAACATGTTTTAAAACATTTTAGTGAGGTTCGGGCTTAGTCGGCACGCAAATCGAAGTTAAAACACCGCAGGGTGTTTTGGTCATTTCGCGCGTCCAAGCTCAAAATTAGGATTCTTCTCCTCTATTAACACACATAACACAAACAATCCCTTATTATCATCAAAACATCCCTTGAGGATGGGTGGGGCCCACGATCCTCATTTTGAGTAAAATAACCTCAAGGGCATTTTGGTCATTTTACACGTACAGAAATTGGGGTTTGCAACTCTCGCATCAAATTGCTCCTAACCTTTCTTCTAGTGTTATATCCCTTTTATTGAGGATTGTTCGGTTTAATTATATGAAAAATTACCTAGGGTAATTCCAATAATTTCTAAACGACAGGAAATTAATAGGAACAGTTAGGGCGTTACAATACTTATGATATATAATCTTATCCCTAAGTCCATACTCAGCACATCTTTATCCAAAATGAAATTTTTGAAACATGATGTAGTTTTGTGCTTAAAACCATGTAGCAATCATACATTGCACACATAAGAAGTTTCTGAAGCTTAACAAAACTTATCATTGTTATATCAGAGCATGTGGTATAAGTATCTGAAGTTCAAGAGAATATGATTATAGATGTATCAGAGTATATATTATTGAACTTGTGATAAAAAAGCTTCATATATGTGTGACGTAGCATGTATGTGCTTGAAAAACTTTAAGAATATGTAGCATGACATACATATCAAACCACTGTCAGCCCTATCCTGGCATACATATCAAAGCGCGAAAGATATATATTTGTATCAGAGCAAACAACTACAATATGTACCAGAGCTAATCATACACAAAAGTTACTGATGTAGGTACGAGTCAGAGTGTACTAATAATTTGAACACATGAGTGAGCGCTACGACATGTAACACATACATCACAACAGTATACCTGATTAGATAAGCATATATATATATATATATATATATATATATATATATATATATATATATATATATATATATATATATATGTCATGTCAAATAACTCATATTAAAGCATGTCATAATACGAAAAAGATAAAATAAGGTGTATCAAAGTAAAGATAAAACAAATGTATTAGAACAATAATAATAAAAAATTATTATTCAAGAAACAAAGAAAAGGAAAATGCTGAAAAAAAAATGTCTCTGAGTTCTCCCCTTAGCATGATGCTCCCCCTGAGTTCCTTAGCATAAGATTTTCTTCTTCATTCTCCCCCTTTTGTCATCACAAAAATAGCGCGTGTAAGAATCTAGGAATCACCATCATTAGCCCTAACGCCTCACTGATCAAAGGATCACTTGAGTGTTCTGAAGAACTGTAAGTAGTAGTTCTTCATGTCTTCAAGTTGGGAACTACGTTCTATGTTGGAGGCTTTAACTCGGTCCAATCTTGAGGTCAAAAGGAAGTCTTCTATGAGCTTGAATACACATCTATTCTAATATAGTTACATACAAATCCATTCCACTAAATACAACATAATAAAAGCATTAACTACTACACTATTGTAATTCTGAGTTCTTTTGCATAACAGCATCATAGTCCTATAGCTTAACCTGAGATGACATGAAAACACAAACACATAGCGGTGTGAGAATTATACAATTCGGAGGGCGTTTCCCCAAATACACAATTCATAATGTCATCGTCATCATCCCAACCACTTTGGTTTATTTAGAAAATGTGAGTATGCAACATGTATCAAAGGTTCATTTTAAACTTCAAAAACCAATTCTCTGGAGTGGGTATCTTTTATTATTCAATCACTTAATATACACATGTCATACTACTCAACATCATAGTATTCCATTCTCAACTATACGTGCCCCCGTATATTTAAAGGATCTCATATATATAATTTCTATCTTTTCGTGCCTTTGACATAATAAAGGGGATCTTTTCATGCCCATAACATACTAGAGGGGAACTTTCTATGCCCTTACTATACTAAAGGGGATTTCATTATTCACTCAACACATATATCATCCTCAAGCTTACATATACATGTATCACATGCATTATCATAAATATTTGATTTCATAAATCTTTGATTTCATAATGCTTCAAACCTATATATATCATTCATTCATTCCTCATAAAACAAGCTTTAAAGTCTATATCATGGATTCATACACATCAAACTTGAATCCAAGTCATTATATCATTAATTCAAGGCATTATCACAATTCCAGCATATTGGCAGATTTCACCCCATTATAGCACAATTTTATTTGCATTACAAACAATTAATTCGGAGGCTATAAAAATTATCTAGGACACTTCAATATGTCTACAAGGTCTTGTAAAAATTTCAAAGGAAGAATCTCTCTCTAACTATGTTAACAAAATTAGACAAATTCGAAGGTCAGAAACCCCTATTTACAGCTAATAGCCATAGTTCCCAATTTTATTACCCTATCAAAAGAATATATCACATCATACAAAAATTCACGTTGGACTTCAATATGTCTTCAACACTCTATAAAAATTTCAAGTGATAATTCAATCATTTGGTATAGTAACAAAATTAACAAAAATTATAGCTTCTATTCCAACATTTTAGGCAGCACATAGTTCACTTCAGTTTCTGATTTTTTTAAAGCATTAGGAGTCAAAAACACAACTCAAGAAAATTTGTGGACTAGCTTGAAAAGGTTAGCTTCAACATATAATTTTCTAGATCATAAAAATACCCACAATTATACTAGAAAATTCATGAACAATCCCTGCCCAGGAGAAATCAAGAAAATCCAATAGCATAGTCCAAAATTCCTTTTAACAAAATGATTTCTAACATCATCCTCCACCAAAATTAATACATCAATATCTATATATCACCAATCAATAAAACTTAAAATATCAAGTAAATCAGTAACCAACTTCAGAAAACAGATTTGAAAATTGAAAAGTTTAAGAGCCCTACTCTTTGTAGATTTGTGACTCTTAACTTCAAAGAATGCTCTAGAATGCTTTTCCTTCACTTCAAAGCCTTCCCAACAACACTAAACCCTTCCTTTAACAACAGATTGTGAGCTCTCAAAGTTGATAAAAGTGATGAATTCAAATTCTAATCGGTTAGTTTGGTAGGTATTAAGGAGTGGAATAAGTTTTGTGAAGAAAGTTTTATGGTTCTTGCAAGTCTAGACAAAGATTTAGAGGTTTGAAGTAAATTATTTGATGTTCTTTGTGAAGCAAGAAAGGTGGTTGTTCTTCCTTCCACTTGGCCGAAATAAGGGTGGCTTAATGGAGAAGATTGGTTTTGTTTTCATCTTGTAAGGAAGCTTGTAAGGAAAACTTAGTTTTTATAATATAAAAGGAGAATTCTTAAAGAAAGATAGTAAAATGGATGGCTAGGATTTCATCTTGGAATTCAAGATTAAATCTTAGCTTTACACTTGTGTTGAATGGATATACATTATCTATTTATCATGATTAAACTATCTTTTGGTATTAAAAATCACATACCGAAATTTTACTAAACCGGTAAAACACTTGTGCTTGGGTAATCAAACATTACTTGAAAATTAATTCCAAACCTAAAATTCTCATTCCTTACCATTTATAATCTCAATCCTATAATTTCTCAATTTTGGGCACCTCTGGTTCCCAATTCTAGAATTTCAGCTGCTTCAGGTGAGGGCCGCAAGGTTACTATTCATCCCTTTAAATTGTTTTTTAACACGTCTGTTGGGCCATCCTCATTGTTGCTAAATCTGTTAGATTTTTGAAATTATGACTAATAAAGCTCAAATTAATTTTTAAATAACTTTTGGGTGTTACATTGGAGAGAATCAGTTACATTCAACTCCAAGTCAGGACCCTGAGAGAGGACGTCAGGAGAAGTCAGTGACTTGTACAAGTTGGGAATAGAAGGCATCACTATCCCAGGAAGACATAGTCAGAGATGTTGAAGAATCCTTCCCATCCTTGGAAGGAGATAACTTCCAGCAAAATGATGACCTAAGTCATTAGTTCCCTGCCAGCCTTTTGCCGGGAGCTACTTTTTGCTAAGAAAAGTTTTTAGTGTAGTGCTGCTGGTCAAGTGGTTCATCATAGATCCCATGTTAGCAAAGTTCAATTAAAGAGTTTGCCTTTAGCCATTATATGTTGGTCTATGTGAGGATTGAACTAAGAAGATGAGGCTTTGAGAAAGATACAGTTACAGAGAGGATTTTAGTAAGAAGAGAATATGGAACAGTTTTGATTTTGAGTGTGTGAGGTTGAAGACGAAGGTAGAATTTTGACGTGTGAGGAGTGGGGAGTTATTTAAGTAATGAGATGTAATGACTGTAGATGAAGCGACGTGGGAGAAATAAACTCAAAACAAGTAGGAAATATCTTGCCTTTTTCATATCTTTAGAAAGAGTGGTTTCTAAAGCTTGGAACCACTTTCTGACTTCTCTCCATTTTCTGACCCATTGATGTAGCATCTTTTTCACACCTTATTTATCTTCAGATTCTGAACTCCCGCAAGAGTATATAACCTATTTTCTTACCCTCTTATCTTCTTTCTTAGCTTGCAAACTAACTTTCTAATCTTGAATATGATTCTTCGGCCTTGCAAACTAATTTCTGATCTTGCAAACTGATTTTCTAGTCTTGCGTACAGATATCTTCGTCTAGGCTTTAGTTTGGAGCCATGAAGAGGAGTATCCAGAGATGTTCATCCATGAATGCTTTTCAACGAGTGTCCAGACTTTGCTTTTCTCGAACTAGTCAAGTTCCTTTTGCATAGCATCCACCCAACTTTGATCATTCAAAGCTTCTTCAATACATTTAGGCTCGATGGTGGAGATGAAAGCACAATTTGACATATTTCTAAGGGAGGATCTTGTCTTACACCGTTGGAATATCTCCAAGAACTTTGTTATGAGAAACTACCTTTAAATCAAACCGCTTTATAGTTTCTGTGGCCTTGATGTTCTTCAATTTCTTTTTTATCTTCACACTATTTTCTTCATGCTCAGAAATGTCACTTTCTGATGGCTTTCAAGTCCTAAGCAAGCTTTCTGAGGTGTCCTTATTCTAGAGCTTACTTTTTGAAGATTGAACTTTCATATGCTTGCTTTTTTAGGCTTCCTTGAGACTCAGTTCAAGATTCCCTTCCAGCTTTCAAGATATCAGCAAAATCCTTCTTGAGCTCTTTGAACTTGATATGGATGGTCTCGTCTATGCATAACATTCTTGTTGTATACCCTGAAGCTTTGTAGACGAAGAGTACCTAAGAAAAATTCCATCACCAATTTAAGATCAAACTTTGTAAGTTTGTCCCTAGTGTTAAGAATAAAGCATGATGAGCCAAAGATAAGAAAATAATATATGTTAGGTTTTCTACCCTTCCATAGATTCTATTTTGAATGTAGCACGAGGTTTTTACAGCCTTTGCCCACAAACCTTTTGATAAACCACTTTCTAAAAGCATGGTTCTAGCTATCTCTTGTAAGCTTCAAATTTTCCTTTCTGAGGAGTTTTAGGTGCAGAGAACTCATGAGAGATGCCATGATTTTCACAAAACTCTTCGAACACAATTTTCAAATTCTCCTCCATGATATGATCTAATAAAGGTAATTTGAGAGTCTTTTTCAACACAAATATGTTTTGGAAAAACTTTGAATCTTTCAACCACCTCATCCTTAGAAGGTAAGAAGATAACCGATGTAAATCATAAGTAATCATCCATTATAACAAGGCAATATCTCTTTCCAACATGACTTACAATCTTGGTTAGCCCAAAGAGATCTATGTGTAAAAGTTCAAGTGGCTAGTTGTTGAAACCACATTCTTGTTATAGAAAGAAGCTTTGGTCTACTTGCCTTCTCAGAAATAACAACTTGAATCCTTGTCAAATCTGATCTTTGGAAGGTTTTCAACAAGATCTTTCTGAGAAAGCTCAAAATAAGCTTCATATGAGCATGTCCAAGCTTCTTGTGCCACAGCCATTTATCATCTGTGAAGGATGTGAGACATTTTATATCTTGATCTAGAAAATCATCCAAGAATAACACATAAGTGTTATCATCACTCTTGCTAGGATGACTTGTCCCGAGGTAGGATTTACAATCTTGCATGCATGAACATTAAATAAAACATCAAAGCCTTGGTCATAGAATTGGCTGACACTCAACAAATTACAAGCCATACCATCAACAAGCAAGACATTGGAAATTTGGTTGGATTCATCTTTACCAACATTTCCTATCCTTGTGATTAGCAAACTTAACTGATCTAGAGTTCCATGACTTCAAGTTTCTGAACCATCATTTGGATTGACATGTGTCTGAGTAGCCACTGTCCATGTACCACTTGTTGTCCTGATCAACATGCATTCTCAAACACATCTACAATAAAGACAATTTTTAATTTAGGTACCCAGACTTTCTTGGGTCATTTTGTGTTAGATTTTTGAGGTGGTTTCCTAACCTTTCTGATAGATTTCTTTCTCATGAAATACTTGTCAGGTGGGTGTCCTTCTTATGACAAAAGTACAAAAAACTTTATTCTTGACTTTCTTTGATGAGGTTGCCTTTCCATCCTCATCCATTTCCTCTTCATATCCTAACTCTATTTTTTGAAAATATGGCCTTTGACCTCTAAGCATTAGTTCAAGATTCTTTGAACCATTAACCATCTTTTCAAGGTTAGATTTTAGAAACTTCGAAGTTTCTCCAGTTTAGAAATAATTTTCTAAGTTTTCTTACTCTTTTTATAGACTTCCACTTCAAAGGCATTGAGCTTTATATTTAAAACTTTGTTTTCTCCTTTTGTTTCTTCTATCTTAAGCCTTAGATTTTCAGCTTCTAATTTGGCCATCTTTAGTTCTAAAACAACTTTTTGGTGGTTCTTCTTCAGGTTGAGATAATGAGAGGGAAAAGTTTGAGAGTTTTCAAGCAGTTCCCTTATAAAAAGAATAGTTCATCATAAGAAGGATCATGGTTAGAGTCATTTACCCCAGGTTCTCCTTCTGAAGCATAACTAGCCATGAAGCACAGATTTGTAACATCTTCCAGCTCATTATGGCTTTCTGATCCTTCCTTCTATTCTTCTAAGTTACTCCAAGTGGCCAACATCCCTTTCTTCTTAAAATGGAACTTCTTTTATGGACCTTTGAACACTCAGGTTAAAATGTCCCTTCTCATTATAGTTATAGCAAGTGACGCTTTCTAGCTTTTCCTTGCCTTTCTTATCCTTCTTGAGGTTGATGTCTCTTCTTCTCTTTGTTCTGCCTCTCCAGGCTTTTGACATCTTTCTCACCAATATGGATATCTTGTCTCCATCTTTTTGTCGTCCTCCTCATTAGATTCTTCCTTATCATTAGAGGTCTCAGCAACTTTCATTGCTTTGCCTTTATTTGGGTTTTAATGAGATGACTTCAAGGCCATGGACTTGCTTTTCTTAATGGATTCACCATGCATTTCAGAGCACTACCTCATGAGTTTGGAGTCACCCAATGAGTTTGTCTAAGCTAAGAGTTTGAAGGTCTTTGGCTTCTATAATGGCTGTGACTTTGGGCAGCCATTTTGTAAGAAAGCTTCTTAAGATTTTTTTAAACCATTTTTGAGTTAGAATATCTTTTACCCAGACCTTTTAGTTAGTTTATGATGTGTATAAACCTTGTGGTCATATCATCAACACTTTCTTAGTCTGTCATTTTAAACAATTTGTATTAATGGACTAGCATACTAATCTTTATCTATTTAACTAGATCAGTTTCTTCATGCAATATGTGCAGTTTGTCCTAGAAATTTCCTTTGTTGTGCCATAAGCAATGATTTTATCATATTCAGCTTTGCTTAGTGCACACGTGAGTAGGTATTTAGCTTTGGAGTTCAACTAAACTCTTTCTTTATGTTACTATGTCAACCTACTCCTGGGAACTTCTTTGGAGGTGGAAGGTGCATCTCCTGTTTTGGAAACTTCTTTCGTTGGAACATAGTCTTTTCTTGGATTATCTCCTACAAGGCAAGACTTGTGAATGTTATGAACAGCTCCATATGATCAATCCAACATGCATAGTCCCCACCATCAAAGAATAGTGGTCTGTTGATGAAATGTCCTTCTACTATATGAATGTTCTATGCCATATCTCCTAGGATCTTTTATCCATTGTAGTCATTAAAAATGCTCAACCCCTTAAAAGCCTTAGCGTAATACCACTTGTAAGTAGAAAGGTGCACGAGAAAAGAGGTTGAATCATGCTTCGCATTTTCTTTGCTTTTCTTTTATGAAAAAAAAGCTTAAAACAAAAATATCAAGTATAGAACTTGAAGTGCAGCGGAAACAACATTAGTTATGTCAGAAAGTAACTTCCTAAATTGAGACATTCAATAAAATCGTGTAAATGAATTATTTTTAGAAAACATATAATAATAGTCACAAGGCAGGAAAAGAAAGAGAAATAAATGAAAAGAACACAAGAGTTTTTATACTGGCTTGGCTAATCCTACCTACATCCAGTTCTCAACAATTATTGAGTTTCACTAAACAACCTTTCTCAACCTGAGAAAGTTGGATAGTCTTTGTAGTAGCCTTCCTAAGCTCTTACCTATGACCAGGAAGTACACTCTACTGTCACAACTCGAGTAGTCTTTGACTAGCTTTTTCAAGCAAACTGGTGACCAACAAGTACACTCGCTGTCACACACAAGTAGTCTTTAACCAGCCTCTCCAAGCTAAACCCGTGCAACTAGATCATACTATTGTCACATTACCTAAACCCGTGACCAATAGTTTATAGTATTGTCACGTTACAAGTAGTCTTTAACTAGCCTCTTCAAGCTAACTCACAATGATCACTAATGGATCGAGGTGACAAAGGTTTGTGTTTGGCTTTATCACTCAACACTAACCATCACTCAAGTTTTTTAAGATATACAGTGACAAAACTGGAAAACTTGAATGAATTCTTTCTATGATTCTTCCTAGGAAGAATGTATGATGTACTAAGAACATAGAAAGAAGATTTTTACATATAAGAAACTTATCACAAGAAGTAAGAACTTCACAAAAAAGATTAATAAAGATTTTCACAGCATTTTAGCTCTTTGGTTTAGCAAAAGTCATTCTTCATTATAAGCACATCATCTCTATTAATAGGAAGTTTGTATTTATGATCATTGCCTTTGATCTTTTCTCCAAGTGACATGCGCTGATCATCTATTTGTGTCTTGGAAATACAGTCCAAAGGAGTAACTCATTATCTGCGAGAAGCCGTTGCAAAAGTCATTATGAAATGGAGGTTTCTGAGGTCACCTTCAGAAACTACTTTTTACTTTCTAGACGTTGGAGCGGTTGACCAAGTTGGCACAAAATATGTCATGATAGTCGTGACTGGGTTTGACTTTGAATTTGAATTTTAAATTTCCCTCATTTTCTTGCAAAGTGCACTGTTTCACTGAAGTGAACTTTCTGAAGTGCGGTATAAGTTCCTTGATATATCTTCAATCTTTCAGATTTCAATTAGAGCTTGTAGATGATGATTTAATTGTGATCATGATGATTGAAGGTTGTACAATACATTTGCTTTAGAGATGGATGGATATCTTCACTTGAAATATACTTTTGGAAGTCGCATGCTACTTTTTGAAGATATGAGCCTTGGTTTCTTGTACATGATGATTTTCTTCAATACGTTGAGCACATATTTGTTTTTCCATGATATAATTTTCACTTTTGTTAAGTTCCTATCTCTTTAAACGAGATAAAACATGTTTGCACATGTCATGTGCAAATTATGTTTGCTTTAACATTCAAAACATTTTGAATTAACACTTTTTGAAGGGTTTTAGTAACAGCTGTGATGTTGACTATGCTGGAGATAGAGTAGATAGAAAGAGTACAAGTGGATGTTGCTATTTCTTTGAAAAAAACCTCATCACTTGGTCATGCAAAAGCAGAACACCATAGCTCTCTTAATTGCTGAAGCTGAATATGTGGCTATTCCAAACTGCTGTACTCAAATGCTATCAATCATAAACCAACTGGAGCATTACCACTTGAGGTATTCTAAGAGCCCTATCCTATGTGATAATACTAGTGCTATTAATTTTGTTAAGAATCCTATTCAGCACTCTAGATCCAAGCATATTGATATAAAACATAATTTTATTAGAGATCATGTTCAGAAAGGTAATGTTAAGTTAATGTTTATGAATACTAAAGACCAAGTGTTCAATATATTCACTAAACCATTAGTTGAGGATTGTTTTTGCTATTTGAAAAATCTTTTAAACCTCAACATTTTTTAAAACCTGCATTACCTGCTTATCATAACACTTTTTTGGAGTTTCCCCCAAAAGACTCTGAACTAAGGCTTTCAAAGAAGACTATCTATACAAATTCAGAAAGTCAGTTTGCAAGGCTAAAAGAAAAATAAAAATTTATAATATGGTTCAGAAGCTCAAAATACAGATCAGAGGTTTAGAAAATAGGTCAAAAAAGACATATAGGTTCAAAATGTAGAAGATCATTCTTAAACAAAAGACTTAGAAAATATCTACAGATTTATATTATCATGTTTTGGCTTAGAAAGTGAAATAAAGACTCAGAAATTGCACTTAATGTTTTGATACCATTTTCAGCTTCTGAAGAGATATTAATGGCAGGATAATCCCCATCTTTTTGAGTTTCTCTGTTCCACGTCATTTCAGTTTCTAGACTTTACATCACATCTCATTAATAACTGCTCATACGTCTTACTTCTCACTTAAAAACCCATCATCTTCAACCTTAAACACTTTTCTCTCAATCTCAAAACTGTTTAATCTTCTCTTGGAAATCATCTCTCCCTCAACTGCTCATACGTCTTACTGCTCATCTCTTGAAAATCCACTTGTTTTCAGTACAAGTGGATTTTTGTGTAATAATTTTCTGACTTATTACTCAATAATTTCAGCCATTACAGCCTTGTGGAAGAGGATTTTGTGTGTTCCATGTATTATTTAGGTGTAGGCAAGGTATTCATGCAATTTAGAGAATTTACGGTTAAGGGCTTAAGTGAATTATTAAGCAATTTGGGTGTTTTAAGCAATTTTAGGTTCTAATCAATCTAAATAAATAATTTTGACTCTAGATTAGTAATTACAATTTAATAAGCTTTAATTTGAGCCTAATATTGTTTAGGTTTCGTTAACAAATCGAAAATCTCAAAATTTGCAAAACTGCACAACGCAGGGCAAAAACGGTAATTTAACCCAAAACTGCCCGGGACCAGCTGGACTTAACCAAGGGTCATTCATAACTTAAAAACACCTTTTAAAATATTTTAGTGAGGTTCAGACTCAGTCGCCACGCAAATCGGAGTTAAAACAGCCGCATGGGCGTTTTGGTCATTTCGCGCGTCGGAACTCAAAATTGAGATTCTTCTGCTCTATTAACACACATAGCACAAACAATCCTTTATTATCCTCAAAACATCCCCTTGAGGATGGGTGGGGCCCACGATCCTCATTTTCTGAGTAAAATAACCTCAGGGCATTTTGGTCATTTTACACATACAGAAATTTGGGTTTGCAATGCTTGTACGAATTGCTCCTAACTTCTCTTCTAACGTTATATTCCTTTATTGAGAATTGTTTGGTCTCAAATTTTATATAATATTTACCTACGGTAATTTGGTAATTTCTAATGACAGTAAAGATTACAGAAATTGGGGCGTTAGCAATCGCGTCCGCATGCTCGGCAATTTCCACATACTTACTCGCTATCATCCATTCCAGACTTCCCTGAATACATACCCCTATCACCACTTCATTCTATAGGGTCATGGTAGACCATCAGAGGATTTACCCTCCTGTCACCCTTCAGGGAGGTCTGCCATTATTATCCCTATGAAGATGGGGAGGTGATAGTGATGGAGAGACTATGGTCATGCAACCGATGAGAGGAGCTGAGTCTGCACATAAAGGCACTACCCGTCCTCGGTGAGTGCCCGTGTTCGACCCACGGGACTTTATGCTACATTAAATGAATTAATCCGTGAATTTTACTCTAGGCGCTTTGAGCAGGAGTAGTACGAGGAGAGATCCTATGCTAGCGTATTTTGTATTCATTTTGCAATATTTTTCGTCTTGGATTACTGTACTTGATTTAACCTTTGTTAGTAGCGTGATGTTTGTATGCTTTGGTGCAAGACTAGAACGACAGTATTTACTTTGGTAGTATTATATTATGGTGTTGTAATTTATAGGTACCATGATTTGTTTATATCCCTCTCTTTCGTATGCGAGATGAATAGCATTAACTATTTAGTACATGTAGCTCACGTTTTGTTTTTTTTTAAAAAATTTACCCATAATTTCATTAAAGTATTTCCAAGAGTTTAAATTAAGAACTGGAATAAAAGAGTAATAACTAATAATTAACTTAAATACGTTCAAGGCGTATTGAGTTAAATATTAGGGTGTTACATCAACTCTTCAGAAAGCATGCTCCAAACCTCAAAGCCGTCAGAAAGTAACTTTTCCTGGACATGAAGATGAGAAATCTAAAGACTAAAGAAGCTGACAAATTGCAATGATGCAGAATCAATAAAGGAGTTTCTGATTTAAACAGTGTACCCAAGACAATGTTCATGGAGACTTTTTCAAGGGTGTAAGGACTAGATCATCCCTTAGATATGTCAATCTATGCTTTCATCTCCACCTTTGAACCTGATTGTTTTAAAGAAGCTTTGAGAAAATCAAAGTTGGGTGGATGCTTTGAAAAGAAGCTGACCAAGTTTGAAAAGGAAATATAACGCCCGATTTTTTCTCTGTCACAATGACCAAATGCCCTAAGGTCATTTTTAATTAAAGGGCATTGACCTAGAATGGGTCAACTCAATGTTTCAAGGGGATTATATCTGTTATGTTTGATGTCCGAGGTGAAATCTCGTTTTTCTAAACTTTCGACTCAAAATGACCAAAATACCCCTCCTGTGTTTTACAGGGTAAAATATGTCGTTTGAGCCTGAATTTTCCAGGAAGTTTAGAATGATGTTTTTGAGTGAAATTTGATGTTTAGTTTGCCCATTGGTCCGGGCATTTTAGTGCAAAATTACCATTTTGCCCCTAGAATAGTGTACAATGAGCCTAATGACACAATTAAGCAAACCTAAGCAATATTAGGCTCTAATCGAAGATTAATTTATTTCGACAATTAATCTAGAGTCAAAATAATTTATTAAGGTTAATTAGGGCCTAAGATTGCTTAGTTAAACTCTAATTGCATTCTTTAATTCAAGATTCCTAGTCATGGAATCTTGAATAGTATTTTCTCTCCAATTCTTAAATTAAGGAATTGTGCCATACCTCATTTGACAAAAGAATGATTTTAAATTGTTAATCTAGCAAGATTACCCTCCTAATCAAGTCTTGACAACCTTAATTAGCCAATTACCTCACCTAAACACTTTTTTACAACTCCTAACCAAAACCTTAATCAAAGAAACACCTAAACACATCACTAAACCACAATTACATGAGCAAATTAATCCTCCCCCTTTGGCTGCAAAACTGGCCGAATACATACCCTCAATAATTCATCACATGTTGATTTTGTTTCACTCAAAGAGCCATGCCTTAGGCCATACCTTGCCCATGCTTTCAACCATGCTTGCCATGCCTAAGCCCATACCCATGTAAAGAGATATTTTTCCTCTCTTTTCTCCCTCCTTGGCCGTCGGCCACTTCCTCTTTGTGCAGCCTCCATGTTGCAAAATTTCTATAAATACCAAGCTTGGAAGAACTTGGTTACACTTTAGAAGCCTTGCTAAGTTTAGTTGTCTTACACTTTCTTGCATTTTCTCTCAAAAGTCTTCATCTTCTTCATCTTCTTCATCTTCTTCTTCCTCTCAAAGAACCTTTCCACCACCACAAACCACCACAAACAACCATAAACCACCACTACCTCACCTTAAACCATCTCTTAAACACCCAAACTTTCCATTTCCAAGCTTAGAAACTCAAGGAAAAATCACCTCCCTTGAGTTCCTTTCTTGCCGAACACACACCCACACTCAGGAGAAGGTTTTGTTTTCAAGTTTTTACTTGTTTTCTTCAAGAAAAGTTCTAGTTTTCTCTTGGTTCAAACTCTTTTTCCCTTCCTTTTTCATTTCAGCCAAGAGGCCTTTTTTTGAGGAGAACTTTAGCTTAATGATGAGGTTTCAAGATAATGACTTGTTGTTGTCATGTGAGAAACCTCTAAAGCTTGAAACAACTTGGTCTTGGACCATACATGCCTTGATCTCTTTCTTTTCTTTGATAAAGTTTTCGGTTTCTTTTCCTTTTTCCTCAAAGGTTGGTTTTCTCTTCCTTTCCTCCTCATGATTTTGATTTCATTTTCCTTTGCTTGAACAAAGTTTGTTAAAAATGTTAAGTAGATCACAAAAGTTTTGTTAAGAAAATTAATCACATGTTTTCAAAGAGCTCTAAGCTTACCCTTGCCAACCTTAAAGTTGGTCGGCCGTTCTAAGAGTTTTACTCTAGATTGAAGCCCATGAGCAATAAAATAAAGAATATGACTTAGTTCTTGTATTTTGTTTAGACAAAGTGTTGAGCTTTGTGTCTATTTTCTAGAGCTTGATGATGAAGTTCAAACCAAAGGCTTCTTTGAAGTCTTGGTGCTAAGAACTCTAAAGCTCACTTTATGTTGTTAAGATGCATATTGGGTTAATGGTTATGATGTTCCTTTAAAGTCTTGTAAGAGCTCTAGTTAAGATAAAATGAGTTGCACACATGTTTACATTTATGCCTTGCATAGCATGTTTATTTTAATGTCATCACTAAACTCTCAAGAGTAATTAAATGGACTTGCATTATCATGTTTAAATTTGAAGCTTGCATTTCATGTTTATATTTCAAGCCATCACTTAATCCTTAAAGATAATAATGAGGTTGCATCTCATATTTATTTTATGCTCTCACTTTACTTTCTAATGAAGAATAAAATAAGTGCATATCATGTTTAAGTTTATGCCATCACCTAAATAATCCTAGAGCTCAAAGACTTGCCCAAGTATCTTGCATAAAGGTTTATAAAATGGAGGCATTTGAAAGAATGCCATTTTGGCCTTGTGGTGATGATGATGGACTTGGATGAGTTCCTCTAATCATAAGTGCCCATAGTCTAAGTCTTGGAAATTTTTCTAAGCTTAGGTGTACTCAAGGAACTTCATGAACAAAGTTTTATGTTTTAAATCCATTCCTTGAGCTAAACAATTTAGCTACTGACCTTGTGTATATTTTTATGATTTTAATGAGATAAATTGGTTTATAAAAGAGTTTTGAGTTCTTAAAATGATTCCAAGAGAAACTAGCAACTTGTATGCATTTTAATTCATGATTTATGTGATTCTATGAAGCTTATGATTTCGGTTCTGCCCTTGATGTTTGGCCACTGTATAAATCTGTTTTATGGTGTAGAAATGTGTAAAATTATGTTTGAGTGAAGTAAGGAACGTTTTAGAGAAGTTAGAAAAGATTAAGTAACTAAAAGGGTTCAAATTTAGAATTCTAGAACACCTAACTATGGAAAAATGCAAACCTATTCCAGCATGATTAATTCAAGGATGAATGGTCCATAATCAGTAAAACATGTATAAAAACCCTTCATAAATGATTAGGTATTAATTATAAAGTTTAAGGTGGTGATAAGGACTTAAATGGGAATTCTAGCACACTTAGACATGGTAATATGCAATTCTATTCCAGCATAGTTAGATTGAGGAAAAATGACTTATAACATAGTAAACATGCCTAGGAATCTCTCATAATTGGTTTAGGAATTGATTATGGAGCCTTAGGTGAAGACGGATCTTAAAAAGGGTCATGAACGGAGATGCTAAAGCCCCATAAGCGTATGATATTTTTCTGCCCTTAAATGTATAATGCTGTTTGGAATTTTTAGTAAGCCTAAGTCTTAGTGAGAATTATAAGTGATGATCTCTTGGGTGTAATAAGGATGTAATATGGGTATTAAAATGATTAGAACATAAGTTTAAGACCCGTAAGGGCCAAAACATAAGACGATATGAAATAGGAAGTGTGATGTGAGGATGAGATCATGAGTATATGCTTGTGTTATGTATGAACGTGTTAATGAGTATGAGAACATGAGGATTCATGGTGTGTTGTGATGATGTTTTTGATATATTGTGGGCATAATGCATGAGACTATGTGATACAAATGAATCAAAGAAAGTATGTTTTTATGATTATAAGGTTTATTGGATTGAGGAATTTCTAAGACAACATGCATTATGTGAGTTATGTGGCATGACTCAATGTGAGGAAATTCGGGTGCAGTCATTATGCTGCCGAATTTTTGTCAAATTTGAGAGACTTAAGAAAGTTTTGAAAAATAAGATGTTTAATATGACACACCGAGATGTACTTCTCCTGCTACGGTGAGGAGAAGGAAAAACCGTGAGGGCATTGACATCAGCCTGCCAAAGCGGACAAAGTCATTGGCTTAAGTCTGATGTGTTTCGAAGAAGGAAAAAGTCCCATGATGGGTGATCCTTAGGCCCCCTACCCATACTCTAGGAGTCGGGATTATTATGATGATTATGAAATATGATTATGATTATGATTCACTTATCAAGAGGATAAGTAAGAACTAGTGATGACTAGTTAAGGTATGAGCTCATAGCCTAGTTTTAGGGGTATGGTTACTACTATAATGCTTAGTGTCACAAGTTTGAGAAGAAGGAACGATGTTCAAGAGAAGTTACATGCCACTTATATGATAAGTGATTATTGTTTGGTTTGCCTAAAGTATTGCCATGCATCCATGTTCTGCTATGCTGCATACATGCATTAAGATTCATTATAAAAGACACGGACCTTGGATAATTATGTCTGCGAAAACCTCATAATGAACCTATGCATGTTTAACCTTTTTATAATAAACCCAAGGTTCCTGGGGATGTAAATGATGACACTAGGATAGAGGATTCGCCTGAGATTCTTTAGCAAGATTCTCACCCTCTCCCTGTTTCTTTCCGTTACGTCTCAGACCTTGATGGTGTCATTTGTGATTTTTGTTGATGCGCCTGTGTGGGAGCTGCACTACGATCCAGACCATCAGTCCTACCACTTCGAGGGTCGTTGTGTGTACGCGTTTTTTGCATACATGGGATGCCCATTTGCTTTTCCGGTCTAGTTTCCGCTTCACCCTGACCTCCCCTATGGCGATGATATGATCTTCGAGAGGATGCGACCCGTGACGAGAGAATCGCCATGCCCGACCATCTTCTTCAGGTGGTGCATGACTATCCTACATGCCCCTCATACGCTGTTGCGGGAGAAACCTGCGAGGACTCACCGCTCGACCCCATTCAAAGGATTCTCGCCCTTCAGTGCCTTTGGCTACCGGAGGGGGATTAGGACACGCCTCTACATGAGGCGTGTACGTCAGCTTGAGAGGTGCCCTCGCCGAGGAGGCCACATTGCTCCGCCGATCCACATGCCCACGTCCCCTCTTCATTGGGCCATATCCAGGAGCTTCTGCAGCCGGTAGGTTACATCCCCCGTCTGAGGAATAGCTTCTTTTGTAGGCTTTTAGAGGGAAGGGTTATTGGTAGTATCTTTTGAGGGTTTTTCCATGTATTAGCTTTCTATGTTTCTGTATTTTATGTTCTGTACTGGAGCTCTGCCCACTAGTATGGGTATGACTTCATGCTATCTTTTCAGTTATGTACTAAACTATTATGACTAATATTATGATGGATGTTTTTATTAAGGTGTTCCTATTGCTTTTGCTTGTATGATTCATTTCTTTTGCTTTGCATGATTTAGTTGCCCTTCCGCTTTACGTTTCATTTACGCTATACGCAAAGGCTCGCATTTTGTTTTACGCATAGTAATCCCTTAAAAAATAAAAATAAAAAATTTTACCCGTATTTTTCCGCTAAGTAATTTCATATAATGAAGTTTAAAAAGAAGTAATAACTAATAATTAATCTTGATACGTCCTAGGCGTGTTTGGGTTAAACATTAGGGTGTTACAGGAAACGTGGATAACTAGTTGAAAGTTCATCATCAACCATAAAGGAGATGTTCATGAACATATTCAATGGTGTTACAATGTCATGAGGAACAAAGTAAGTTTGTTTGCACTAGGTTTTTGAGATGATGACTTCATATTAACAGAGTTAGAGAAAAATATGTGGTTACCGCCTGTCTTTTGAATAGTTTGACCACTATTCATGCAAAAAGTAGAATTCAGATGGTTCTCTCTACTGCGAGGATGGATATATATCTATTGTAAATTTACTGAATCTATCTGTAAAGATTATCTCTTAAGGTACTTCAATATCCTTATCCTCTGAATGATACTCATGCTATCTATCTTGCTAAGGTTCTTTGTCAGGTCTTGCATTCAAGCATAGCTGGAAAACATCTTTTATTAAGAGATCTTGTTCAAAAAGGGATGTTGAAATAATGCTTGTGAATGCGAAGACCAAGTGTCATATACATTCACAAAACCATTAACTGAAGATCTATGTTTGAAAATGCTTTTAAAACTTAAAGTTTTTATAAATTCTTGGTATACATTCATACATGAACATCTCTTGGGCATCCTCTACATAATTCCAAATTGAAGACCTAACAAAGTTATCAACCTTCACGATCAAGATATTTGTCTGCAAGATCAGCATTTTGGTAGGTTTATCAAGATATTGGTTTGCAAGACTAAGACCATGTATCCCTTTGAAGATCAGAAAAAAGATAGGTTGATCAGAAAACTGAAGGTTGATTAGAAAAAAGAAAAAGATTAGGTCAAAAAATGAAGATTATATAGGGTCATAAGCTTTTGTATATGAAGATGAGCTTATGTTGAGTATATTGTATGTCTCCGATGGGTTAGAAAGTAATTATGAAGCTCAAAAAAGTAAGCCCTTCAGAAAGTAATATCAGGTGTCTGAAACCTCTCTTCCTAATATAGATGAAAAAGGTGGGAAAATTCTCACTCTTTTATGTTTTCTTTTCTCGCATGTATGGTTCATTTCTGTCAGCCATGTCCCATCATTTATTAAAATCTCTCTTCTCACATGTCGCCATTTACCTTCATCCTCACCTCTACTCTTCTTCAACCATTCCATATTCCCATACTCACAAATCTCTCATGTAATCTCTCTATCTTGTCTCAAACCCTCTTTCTACAACCCAAATCGCCTGTCTTTCTAAAAATCCTCACCACTATTTCTTTCAAGCCTCAATCTTTGTGCCTAACTTCACATACTCTTCTACACAAACACCAATCCTAATGGCTGAGGAAAAGCACTGCGGTCGCATTGCTAACATGGGAATACTTCTCATGTTTGATGAACATCATCACCAACAACACTATGACAACTTCTCTCAGGCCAGTGCTCCTAGGAAAAAGCTTGGGACGAGAATTGATGGTTCAAGTCCTTATTCTAATGGAAAATTATCTCATTCCAAGGATGGTACAGGGTTTTCTTAATATCATTGATAAGTGTTCATCTGGATGCTCACAATGTTTTATTCACAGTTTGAACAAATGTCTGATTCCCTACTGAGATCCTACATCAAAGGAACTCACACAATTCTGAGCACAGGCGATTTTTCTCATATCATTATGTTCTCAATGAAGGTGTTAGTTGTTCATCTGAAGAAGACTGGTTCATATCTCTTGGGTCTCAAGGAGGAATACCTCTAGTTCTTTTACGGGCTTTCTGAAACATCAACCTTGCGAATAACCAAGGTCATGCTAAATTCCAAAACATGCCAAGTCTTTACTCTCATCCAGTTCTCTCTACTTCCAAGGTTAGGAAGCATGCACCTATTGGTTAGGATGGACTTGCATGTTGTCGTTTGTCTTGAACAAAATGGAAGGTAAACTTGCCATAACTAATCTTCAATTGCATATTGAGTGCTATCTCTCTAGAAGAAGAAAACTTTTGTATCCTTATAGGATTCTTTTAACCAAGATCTTCTAATACTCTAATTACCCACTTGGCAAATGAGTGGTACAAGTTTATGGAAAGAACTCGTTTACTTTCTAAATTCCTTCTAGAACTTTAAGGAGACCAAATTGGGGTTGCACATCTAAGGTCAAGAGACAGAGCCAAAGATACTTCAAGAAGCTCTTCTTAACTTCACTACTAGATGAAGTAGAGATAGAGCAAAAAGATGAAGAAAAAGTGATGGAAATTGAAAGCAGCTCTAGGAATCTAAAGAATCTTTCCAATCTGGGGAAGGCCTAACTATTACATATGAAGGAGGAAGACATCAAAGGCCAAGACAAGAATTAGATGAGGATGAACAAAGATCATCTTTCATGTCCTAACCTCAAGCTCTCATACACCAAGAATCCTCTCTTTGTTGAAATCTTTAGACTCTAAGTCAAAATCCTCAAAACATAAAGAGACAAGTACAGTTCCTAAACATGCTTTTCGTGATGAAAATCCAATACCTGCTCTGAAGACTATCCATACCCGTTCCAACTGCACCTTAACCTTCCTAGGCTTACAATGGTCCTTTATCAAGCCAACCCGCACTAGGGACACAACCAAGCTTCATAGAAATTTAAGTACTGCTGCGAGAACAATGCCTTATCAACAACTGAACGTATTAGATCGAAGCTTTATCAAGAAGACATGAAAACGTTTCTGCTAGAAATTCTTTAAAGAGTTAAGGCACTGGTTGAAAAAGATGGTGCACGACCTTCATACCTCCTTTTTGATGATGTCAAAAAGGGGATAGAAGAGATAAAGAAAATCAAGTGCTATGGAATTGAGGGGGAGCTTAGAAATTTTTTTTTAGCATGCATTTTCTTTTTTCATTTAGCTTTTCTTTAGCATGTTTTGACATTTTGTCTTGAATCATAAAATTTGTTTCATATATCATGCTTATGCTATCCTTTTGGCTCCGATACATATTTGTTTAAAAATTGTTTCCTTTAAAGCTCTGATACATATCGATCTTGCGTATGCTTAGCTAATCATATATCTTGCTGATAAATGTTTTGTAACACCCCTGAATTACTACATTTGTCTAGATTGATGTAGTAATTAGCAAAGTATTACTGACATTTCTGATCTACACTTAGTCGAAATATACAATAATAAGGAAAATTTGACACATATATTTCCACAACTATATTCACATATATGAACATCATGTCTCAGTTGCAATATATACATCATAAAAGAAAAGCCAACAAAAAAACCCCTAACTTAGTCAAGAACTCTGTGCGAATTTAGGCTAATCCCCCAACCTGACACCCTAACTGCTCAACACTGAGCCCAAATATCATTTAAATACAACGGAAGCAAAGAAAAACTAATAGTACATAAGTCTGCAGGTTGGTAAAGCCCTAACACTATACTAATGCTATGTACATGCCAACAGGAGCCTTTTTCACCACCGCCTCCTCCTATAGTAACGTTGGCTATCGGCCAATTACCTTGCCCTTCCACGGAGTGCGTCCGGGCCGAGGGATCC